>VZTT01046440.1:7406-19045 GCA_013400855.1 Buphagus erythrorhynchus | reverse complement strand
CAGGCTTTCCTGAGCTGTTTTCTTTGGAATAGACACCACAGTAGCAGCCAACTTAGCCTAGCAAGTCTGAAGCCTGTCTTTTTCAATGTCCTAAAATAAAAATTGAGTGTCTAGTGTGGAATTTTTGTATTATTTAGTGACATTTACTTAGATTGTTTTCTGAAGGTATCCCATTCATTCTTTGCAATCTAACTCCATTAATTAGAGTTCTGGTATCTGCTTGAGTGTGTTTGAATGAGAGTTTTAAAACAGTGTTCTATTTTGTAAATTTGCTGTTACTTATAATGAAAAGAAAAATTCAAAAGATATTTTAAAGGACACAAATGCCTTTAAAATATAGTGGATAAGAAGCACAGTAAGGACTAATTCTACATGTTTTACTGATTTTTTTCATAATATTAGTGAAAGGATAGGGATTTTCATAGCTATTTAAATGGCTATTTTCAGCTGTTAGCACATAGAATATTTTAGGAAGTTCTTTCTTACACAAAATGCTTTCAAATATGCACTTCAATAGCAGCACGTGTAAAACATATTTGCATATTTAATTTTTGCCACTGTCAGATCACATGAAGAAAAGGCTTTGTGTTTGAAATCATTGTTTCTCTGAAACTCCTTAATATTCTACAGACATCAGCCTTCCCTGGAGTACAATTCTGATTGTCTAATGTATGTGTTTCACAAGGGAACCAAGCTGAGTATGGCTTTGTAATATTTTTTTTTGTGCTAGAAACACTATAAAGAAATAGATAATGATCACATGCAGTGTTCTATAACAAATGTTGGTAGTTACTCAAATCAAAACCAAGAATTTCTTTCTTATTCACTGCTTTAGAAAAACACTCATCTAAGTGGTTTGTGGGAAAAGGGCATTTTCATAGCATCTTCCTGCACATGCACACCTCTCTGTATTTGATGAAGCTTAACGTTATTGTCAGTTTTCATAGATGAATGAGAAAAATAAATATTTTCACTTATGCTTATGCTTCTAACATAATATTTATATTATGTAATTAAATTTGCCATTCCAGTTTCATTACCAGTGTCATTCCACCAAGAAAATGCCAACATACTGATTTTCTGCATTTTTTCACTACTTTCAACACTTTGCCTTGCAATATGTAGCCAATAAGCCGTTGTGATTCTAGAGATAAGCTACTTTACTGCCACAATAGAACTTCAGAATAGCCTGCATTGATGCTGAAGAAATAATTGAGAACAATGCCAATTCAAATATTTTAAAAATATATAGCAGCATATATACTATGCTAAAGTCTTATTTCAGCTGTCTTAGAATGGCTCTCATTTTCACCAGAAAGTTTTCACTACTTTAAGGAAGCTGGTGTCTCCCAGACAGATGCTAAAGACATTAAAGAATGGGTGAATACATATGAAAAGCACCATCTTTAGATGTTGGATTTTTATTTTTATCGATTCACCCTCTTTCTTGGAAATTGTTATGGTAGAAGGCACATCTAATACTTGTCTAACTTAGAATGTGTAATTAAATATTGTATATACCCTAGCAAAGTGCACCTGAAAGTACAGACCTTGCTAGAGAAAAAAACAGTTGTTCACTACAGATCAAAAGAACATAAAACCAAACTAACTTATATGTCTTTCCCTGGTTACAGGAAAATTACTATTATTTGTTATACATGCCTTTATAATTTCCATAAAGAGATGCAGTATGAAAGGTATGCATCTAAAAATTTCTTTCCTCAAGAGGCACAGAAATGTTCAAGAGAGAATAAAATGCAGTCCAAACAAAGCTGTAATTACAAATATGGAGTTACAAAACATAATTTGAAAAAGAAAAACAAGAACAATGAAGCTTCTCTTCCCCAGTGCCTTAGCAATGATTTCATATGACTAGCTCCAATACCTCTTTAGAACATGACTGTCTGAGTAAAGAGAAAAAGACAGAGTGCTACTGTTGCCACAAATACACTTATAATTAATTCACAGTATTTTGGCCAGATGCCTACAAGAGCTTCAGCTCAAAGTGGAAAATATTAATGGTCACTTCCCACTTTTTAATCATTGTTTCAGGGAGCTGTAAAGCAGGAAAATGTGCTTTATAAAAAG
Organism: Buphagus erythrorhynchus; assembly: GCA_013400855.1. Classification (NCBI taxonomy): domain Eukaryota; kingdom Metazoa; phylum Chordata; class Aves; order Passeriformes; family Sturnidae; genus Buphagus; species Buphagus erythrorhynchus. The sequence continues at coordinate 16,957 of VZTT01046440.1, read as the reverse complement.
TGTAAGAAATTGGTTGATTGTTGATCAAAATACTCCAGTGGTCAAAGATGAAAGTTCTGGGGGGAAAAAAAAGAAAGAAGTTTTTCTTTATAGATTTTGAGAAAGACATGTAATAAGGCTTAGAACCTCTCTCTCTTCAGACCATGAAATTCCTCCCACTTTCCTCTGCCCTGGTTTCGTCCAGGACAGGGTTCACTGTTTACAGAGGGGGCATGGCTAAAGCTCCAGTGTTATTCTATATCAGCTCACCTCATTCCTGGCAGCAAGGAAAGGGCGTCCCTCTCTCTTCCAAGAAGGAGAAGGGGTTCCTCCAGGTCCAGAAAATGTGGCCCGGGAGAGGGTATTGTTTTACTGTTGCTTTCCGTGTGAATCTTCTCTTTGTCCTACACCTTTTGTTATTAACTCTGTTGCTGTTATTTGTCACTTTCTTATCTCATTGCTGTTTCCACTAAATTGTTCTTATCTCAGCCTGCGATCTTTGCCTTTTGTGCCTCCAGTTGGGAGCAGGAGGAAGTGAGCAGTGACATGGTTTTAGTGGGAGCACTACCTTGCAGAATATCGTTCCTAAACCATGATAGCCCCTACTATGTCTACTGTGTAGACAATGTTCTGCATTTTAAGCAATAAATAATATAATTTCAAGGGGAATGGAATCTTTTTTGCAGGCCTAAAGGCCTGATTACACCAGCAGAGTTATCTAAAGAATAAATATGTACCTCTGAAAACCTAAATATTTACAGACTTGAGAGTACAAAAATGCAAGGACATGATATCAGAGTATTTTGGCACTGCCTTCTTTCTTTGAGATGTGTCTATCAGATTTAAAAAAGAAAAATAAGTAAAAGTTTGCATTTCCAAAAAAAAAAGTTGAAATAACATTTAAACGCAAACCAAGTTGAGTAGTCCAATTGTACATCAGAGACCATTTTTTCAACTAAATTTTAAGTGGAATGGAATGGAATGGAGTGGAATAGAATGGAGTGGAGTGGAGTGGAGTGGAGTGGAGTGGAGTGGAGTGGAATGGAATTAGAATAGAATAGAATAGAATAGAATAGAATAGAATAGAATAGAATAGAATAGAATAGAATAGAATGTTTCAATTAGAAGGGACTTACAGCAATCATTCAGTTCAACTGTCTGAGCAATTTAGGACTTAACAAGTCAAAGCATGTTTTTAAAGGTCATTGTCCAAATGTTTCTTAAACACTGATGGGCTTGAGACATTGACCACCTCTCTAGGTAACCTGTTCCAGTGTTTTACTACCCTCCTGGTAAAAAATGCCTTCCTAGTGTCCAATCTAAACCTTCCCTGGAAAAACTTTTAACTGTTCCTAGACATCCTATCACTGAGTTCCAGGAAGCAGCAGCTCTCTCTCCACTTCCTCTCCTCGGGAAGATGCAGAGTGCAAAGGGGTGGTGCCTCAGCCTCCTTTCTCCAAACCAGACAAGCCTGAAGTACTCAGCTGCTTTTCACACACATCTTCCAGCTCTCTCACCAGCTTTGATGCCCTCCTCTGGATTCATATGAGTGTGTTAATAAGATGTGTGCTCACATTTTGTGTCATACCTGTCTGACTTTGACAGCTACCTTTAGCTGCTTGCAGAACCATGGTATTTACATAAACACAATCACTAATGCAGACAGCTGATCCTGAAGAGATTTAGCTGAAAGAAGACCTGCAAGACTAGATTACTGTTCATTCACAAATGTGGTACTTTCAGGAACTTTGTCATAAAGACTTAAATCCTGAATTTTGCAGGCTACTGACTTGACTCAATTAGTCCAAATAGTTCTTACACATTTGGGCTGAGTTCAAAAAGCCTTTACACTGCTCTAAATCAATTGGCCTTCATGGTTTAAGGTTGCATAAGAAAGATGCAAATCATTTGGAGAGCACTGCCTGCGCAGTCAAGGACATTGCTCTGAGGGAGGAGTCCCTTGCACCCAAACCAAGAGGTGTAAAGCCACTCCTTACTGTGCTCAGCTACTCTTTTCTTGAGCAGAGTGGATAACATCCTAAACACATAGCCTACTCTGTCTCCTAGGCCTGCTTTAGTCCTCCCATAGTTATTCTGGAAACATGTGGTTTCTTCAACAAAAATGCCTTAAAAAAGACCAGACCAGTGGGGGTTTTTGCAGCATAAAGTTGCAGGTACATGTCTGAGTAGGTAAACCTTGTCCATGCCAAAGGTGGATGCTGCCTACACTCATTTGTTTTCTTACAGTCTTCTCAGGAATGATGTCAGGGTTGAATCATCCCAGGAACCATGCGCAGCTTGATCCTGGTAAAATTGCCTGTGCCGCTCTAAAAGAAAGCCTGAGAATAAGTTTAAACAGTGACACAAGAAGAGGGTGAAAAATAGAAGCAAACCTCATAGGTAAAGTATTTGTCAGCGGAGACTGGCCACATAAGACTTACTAACAGCAAGAGCAAGGTCTCGTTACGTAAAGGAAAATCCTCATTATCTAAGGTCCAGCCTCATCAGTAGAGGTTTGTACAGCTGGTTATTAAGAGGACTGCACAGGTAAAAAATAGTGGAAACTTGCAAAATACAGAGTCACCAGATACAATCCTTTTCATTTGACATCACAAAGGTCTGCCGGACAAGTATTTCTGCAATGCGTAATTATGAGTAATTTAAAGGAAAAATTCTGAAAAGATATCGCCAATGTTTCTAGCTGACCTGTTTTTTCCCCCAGGCAAGTAATCAGATTTTGGTAATGGTTTTAAATTGCATGCTTACATGTTACAAATGCTTTTAAATATTTTAAATCTGTACCTGGTTTATATTCAGATTGTGCCTCTCTGTAATTTAAATCTGGTACAGTAATGAGGAAAATATTAAGCCAAATAATGAAAACAAGATCATGGAATAAAAGTGATTAAAGTGAAAATGCAACCTAGCTATATAAAATAGTGCTAATAGTAATAGTTGAAGCAAGGATATTTAAGATCTAAGGATCTTGCATTCTTTTTTTATGATCTAATAGAATCTACTATTACAGCACTATTGTTTTGTTATAAGGCCTCTGAGTAAATGGAAAATATTCTTTCCAAAGAACTTTCCTCAGAGACTTAATAAGCTGTTTTAGCTGAAAAGACATCTGATAAAAGTTATAGTATTCTTGCGATAAGTCAAAGTTACCTCTTCCAAAAAAATCTCTCTCCTCCTTTCTCTCTCACTCTTTTCTTTCCTGAGTAACTGTAAATCCATTACAGTCACATTTGTGTACTGCATGGTAAGAAATTGGAAACTGTTATAAGTTAAAGAACTAGTATTTGGCACTTATGCATGTAACTGAAATACTGTTTCTTCCTGCATAATTTGGGTGTGCTTTTCATCAGCTAGAATCTGTGTTTGTAGTGTGAAATTCCATTAGTTGATACTGGAATCGCCTAATGCAATAGCAGCAGCATGAAAAGGTTCACTTCTAATTCATTGCAGCACCCCCAAGCCTCCCCCCACCCCGATGCATGAAAGCATGATGCTCCTGTTAAAGAATGCTGGGTAGGCCTTCCACCAAAGTACAACTCTCTGGGATGAAATATGGGATAAGCACATTTTTTGTAGACTTCAGGTACCCCTAACCTCTTGATCTTTTGTATGTCTATTTTTTTGGCTTGACAGGCCACATGCCAACGTGCAGCCCAGAATTCCTCACCCGCGTGATTTATTGCTTACAGCTGTTCGAGTATTTCAGACATGGCAGCTGCTTTTCAGATGTCCTCAAATTAGAATGAAAGTCTCAGATAGAGGTCTTAATGCAAACCTGAATGCTCACAGAAAGAAAGGGGGAAAGCTGATGAAAAAATCATCTGAATTCTGCTCTAAAAGCTCTCAATTGATCCTAGCCTTGAGGGCAAAGGAAAATGTTTGGTTTATTTCATAAGCTCATTAGGTGTGGGAGAGCCTATTTGGCATTTGCTATTGACCGGGCCTGAGCGAAAAGTGATCACTGGCAGGATGGTCAATAAGAGATCAATAAAAAGCGTGTGATTGGATTAGCTACTTGATCAATGCTTTGTGCTAATATATTAACAAGCAAATTACCAGGCAGCCCATAAGACCAGAGTGCTGACTATAATTGCATTACAAACTATCGTGATCTAATGACCCTTGAAGTGCAAAAGGTTATTTATACAGTAAAAGGCTTAAAAGTAGTTTGAGTGATGCTGCATTATTTCAGAAAGCAAACCTTTCCCTCCATTAGCTAGAATCCAATCATGCTTAAAAGGGGCCCAGGTATTTTGCATTCTTCCAAAATTTTCAGACCAGTTTTATCCCTACCTCTGAGATGGAAGCAGGAGAATGAGTGACAGTACTTCATGGGCAATTTAGAGCGGCAACATTTTCAGGAGAGCTGGGAAATAACTAGAGAGGAGAGTGGGGAAGGATGCGGCTCCTTGGGGGGCAGGAGAACATTGCAAAGATGTGCCCTGCTGCTGAAGGAATTGCTTCAAGGTGCCTAAGCTGCAGACAGCACTGTACAAATACTTAAATCTGGAAATTGTGTATTAAATTTAGAAATAATACATAAGGTGTTGCAAAAACAGAACTCTTACACCTTTTGAAGAGTCTATGTTGATTTCATTTATCTTCCATGAGACTGGAATAAAGCATCTGTTTTTTGAAGTTCCATTACCTAAGGTTTTAGCACACCAGCTGTACCTTTTAGATTTCTGTAAAGAACAGATAAACATAATTTAAAAGCAAGATCACTGTAGGTCTTGAAACGAGGACAGCTTGTTTTCTGAATTTGGCATTCACAGTTAAATGGAAAATTCGGAAAAACAGTTATAAGCCCACAAGTGTTTCTATTAAGTTTCTAGTTTTTTCTCTTCTTTCCATTTTATAGTGCAAAATGCCAACAGGTTTAATATATCCCTGATATACAGCAGGTGTAAGCCAGGTAAGCACAACCATTGAACAAATATGCAAAGAAATAGGCAGGGATGGAGTTCTAGACTTCATCTTTTTCCAGACAGGCATTTTAGCTGCAAATTCCAATATCCAAGGCTTTGCTGTTGTGCCCGCCCTCTCTCCTCTGCCTTTTGTGCCTTCTGAGGTGAGGCTGAAATGACAGCAGTGAGATGTTTTTGCGGGGTGTTGGAGGCTCTGGCAGGGTTCAGGGGCTGGAGGGCACCCCAGCCGTGGCCGCCCACAAGGGGCTTGCCCTGGCCCAGGCTCCCTGCCCGGGCTACCAGCAGCCAGCCACAGCTGACCAAACAAGCTGCCAGGCTGCTACCCTCGGGGCCCTGCTTGTCGGGGGAGGAAGCACTGTCAATCAATGCACACACACTGTACAGAGGGAAACCTGATCACCGATGGAGCAGCACAGCGTTTGATGGGCGCTTGTCAGTTGTTTCTGCCTTCTCTTGCTCGTGGAAGGGGCCAGGCCAGTTACCTGCAGCATCAGCCAGGGCTGGTTCTTTGTGTGTGCATGCAGATTAAGGGAGGGTGTCTGCCTATTTTACTTCCCTCTGTGTCATTATCAGCATCATCATCATCATCATCATCATCATTATTATTATTATTACTATTATTATTTTACAGACAGAGCTCCCCATAGACGCTAGGTGATGAAACAGGTCTCTCTGACAACAAGAGTTTTGAACCACATGCAATCCATTTCAATTCTTTCTTTTCTCACCCATTATAGAATTCCAAAGTTGATGTCTGAAAGTGAATGTTTTCACAGCAGCCAACAACTCTACAGACAACTTCAAAGTAATCCCTTTCTTCTTCAAAGACACATGTTAGGACTTGAAAAAATATCTGCAGTCACTATTTTAAAGCTTAAGTGGAGGAGTTAAAAAATAGATATCTCTAACCAAATACATCCAAAATCTTGCTTTACAATTTTGGACCTCAGTTTGAAGCTGAGGGTAGCAAAGAAGTTAAAGTATGGCCAAAATTTCCAAACACTGTTGAGAGAGAGAATGAGCTGTCATTTTCACATTAATTGTTTATTACACCTTAGGTCGAAAAAGATAGACACACTTCTATCACCTGCAGTATTGGAAGGTGCTTACATCTAGCTGCTAGTTGAGCTAATCCCTCTCTATCCTGTAGCCTACACTTAAGGTTTCAAACCCCTTTGAGATACATATATATATATATATATTTTTTTTTTTTTTGTTTTGGAGGGAGAAAGAAATATATTGCCTTTAAATTACTTGTGTTTATGTGTGTGTGTGCATGCTTGTGTTTCCTGACAGTCACTCTAATTGCTACACCTGATAAAATCATTTACTCCGCATATTCTGAGTTTTCCACAGGTTATTACAGACTAAGAATTCTGATATTTGGTAATGCTGTTCACTTTATGCAGCTTGAAACATATACTAGCATCTTAAAAGAGATATTAACCTTTTTTCCCTCTAGAAAATTCTCTCTTCCAGTCTTCACAAACAAGTTCTCTTCGAGTAATAACAGTGAAAATGAAGATTTTAGTTCCTGAGATAAGCTTTGTCAAGAGCAGATCAAGAGCATTTTTAACAACAACATATAAATCATTGCCAACTGTAGACCCAAACAGTTATGCCACAAACTGCAATATGAAACAAAGCCATAAAGTGGAGTTAATCATTATGTCTTCAGTAGAGAAAAATGCTTCTTTACTAAACAGTGAAATCCCATTTAATTCTTAAGCCTCCATAACTCATCCACAGGTTTATCAAATGCTTAAAATGAGCCGCTAAAGAAAATCCTACATCTTAGCAAAGTTCCATAAAGCCATTAGCTCCCCTTGTGAAGCTGTAAGTTAATACTGCTAGGAAAAACTGCTAGAGATGCTTCTTCCTAGAAGAACCCTGGCTTCTCTAGTGAGGGTCCCTTTTGCCCCCTATTTCATGCCTTGCAGTGGTGGTTGGTGAGTCTGAGCTGGGAGAGAGAAGAATGAGTAACTGTAGTGGCAGAGAGAGGCAGAGAGAAAATAAAACCTTGACAATTTCTTAACTGTAGGCCAGGATGAGAGTAATGTATGAGAGGCTGAGAAGATGAGCAATATACTGCTAGGCCATTTCAGAAATGCCACTAAGATAATAGAGAAATTGCATTGAAACCTTCTGACTGGTTTATGCATTTACTTACACAGTGGCAGCCTTTGAAGAACAAAGTATTATGCTTCAGACAGCTGCATAGATAAAAGTGTAGTTGCAAGCATATATGTTTCAAACCCATAACTCTACTCTAGCATCATGGCCTTGGTGTGTATCAAGAGTGATAGTAAATGTGTGTCTCAAGACTGGCATATATTCTTCCTTCTAAGAGCAGAAACAGCCATTGTGCCCTGGGAAACTGTAGAAGTTCCTCTTCTGATGGGAAAGAAAGGATTGATGTTCATCTCAGCATCTTGGATGAGAATGTTCAGAGCCTTCTTTTCTCCCCCTGACACCATGTCATTCCTCACTACAATGGTATTACTTTCTGGGCTACAGAAGAAAGCAGTCTTGAGAGTAAAATCCTACTAAGCTGCAGGACGTAGCTTGCTTTTCATAGAATTTCTTTCTAGGATTGCTTCAAAACCCAGACAGTCACCCCTGAATTGGTTATAGATGGCTCAAATTTCAACCCTTCCTTAAAAACGGCAAGGAGTGAAAAGATGAAATTGCTTTAGAAATGAAAACTGAGATTGAGTTATAATCATATGAAGTGAGGAATTTAGTCTGTAGGCTAGGCATAAAGTACCTATGCTTTAATCAGGCCTATCCCTTAGCCTAGTTTCATGACTTTTATCCTGGTGTTTTGATGAGACCGTTTCAGTGTTTCATTCACATTAAGGGTTGATTTATATTTAGAAAAGTTAACTGTTGGCACTGAGAATCAGTAATGCTGAGTCTGAACACGAATGTGTGTTTCATTTACACATGTTGGTACCTTACTTGTGTGGTTGATAGATTTGCTTCCTGTAAAGGGGACAGGACAGAGTCAACATTTCCAACACCCTTTTCTTCCCACATGAAAGCAACACAGGCTTCTCTGAAGACAAGGCAGATTGATGATCTGGCAGTATGGTAATTCTGCTGCTTTGATGATCAGGCAGTATGGTAATTCTGCTGCCTTGAGACCCTTCGTTACTAAACAGCATAGTTCAAACAGACAGGTTTAGAGGAACATCTTCAACACCAGTATCCAATTTTCCCTGACCAACTACCTAAGGAGGAGAGGCACTCCTATTTCTTGGCTCCTTCCCTGCAGAGGATCCTCAGAGAAAAGGAAATTACTTTAAAAAGAGAAGGTAAACTTCTAACCTGGCTTCTGGCTAAGGGATTTGTATGGGCAACTAGGAATGGACTTCTCCATGTGCTTTGTTTGTTTGTTTGTTTGTTTGTTTTAGCAACAAATCCAAATGGGTTTTGGCAACAAACCCAAATACCTTTCTTATGTAATTGACCATCTTATGAATCCTTTGAGTTATTAAGACAATCTTTTATTGCATTGCCTTTCCTGTAGCTCTGGTTGGAGCCTTTGCTCAGGAATTTCTAGCTTGCCAGTAATGCAGCTCACAGGAATGAGGTCTCCCACACCCCAGATGAGTACTCTGGGTGCTATTGTTGTCAAAATACATTCTGTTTTCTTTCATTCTGAATAAAAACATGATTTCAGTACTGCAGGATCTGGAATATTGTTCTTCTCAGTCCCAGCTTACAGCATAGGTCCTCCTGATGTTTTTTTAGTGTCTCCAAGTGAATTGGTTTCCAATATTTTCCTGTACTCTACAGTATCTTTCTGGATCAGAACCTTGAGTTGTAAGGTGATGAAGATAATATTGCATTGTTGTTATATTGTCCGCATAATTAGTTATAGGCATACAATGTTAAAAATACTTCTATAAAATTATTTTTGCATGTGTTGTGGGTAGGAAAAGGGGAAGAAGAAATAGCCGTTAGTATAGAATGTGTTTTATTCTTTATTGCCTGTAAGATTATGCATGTGATTTCAAAAATACTTGGAAAACTGACTATACACATACTAAAAGTTAGAGAAACAAGTATTTTGTGTGTGGCAGCGATGAGTGGCATTTTTGTCTTTCTTTTCTCCCTTGCTCATCACAAAACAGTTCAGTGAAAGTACCTGTGCCCAGCCAGCATGGGTTTGTGAAAGGTCCTGCTTGACTGACCTGATCTCTTTCAATTGCAAGGTGACCTGCTTAGCGGATGAGGGAAATGCTTTGGGTATTGCCTATCTGGACTTTAGTAGAACCTTCGACATTGTTTCCTACAGCAATCATACAGAGAAAATGGCTGTTTGAATGAGTGCCCTGCTCACTGGGTAAAAAACTGTCTGGGTGGCTGATCCCAAAGAAATTGAGTTACATCCAGTTGGAAGCTGGTCACAAGCGGGCTTATTACTGGGGCTGCTTCTATTTAATTCTTTATGAATGATTGTGACAAGTAGATTGAGTGCGCCCTCAGACCGTGTGCAGATGAGACCAAGCTGGGTGGGAGTGTTGATCAGCTGGAGGGAAGAAAGGCTCTGCAGAGGGATCTGGACAGGCTAGACCAATGGGCCAATGTCAGTTGTTGGAGGCTCAACTAGTACAAGGG
>VZTT01046439.1:3063-17387 GCA_013400855.1 Buphagus erythrorhynchus | reverse complement strand
TGCGACTCCATGGCCCATTAACAGAAGATATCTTCCTGGAGGAAGGATGGGTTGTGGAAAAGATAAGGATCACTGCCCCAGCTGGTTTCAACAGATGGTGATAGAATACACACTGCTGGTCATACTCTATATTGCAACCTGAGACACCTCCTGTGCTGCTGCAGGGAGGAGTGACCCCACTGCTTGTTACACTGTAGACTCCTGAGCAGCCTTTTAAGTCCCAGTGTCACCAAAACTGCAGGAAAAACAAAAACTCTCCAATAATTTTTAGTGTTAGAGAATTAAGGCATTACTTTATTCTGGACAGGATGTTGTTCTGGCCAACATGTACAACAGAGATATTTCATCCACATATTGCTCAGGTTGTGCAGAGTAAATACTTCCGTCACATATGGTTTTTTTACTAGAATTTTCACATACTTATACATAAAAAATCCAGAGAAATTCATTGATTCAATGTTCATTGGTCCCAAATTACACAATTCTCAATATTTGGTTTCCTATTGGTATTGATCTCTTTGCCTTTGATGCTAATTAGATCCTCATGTGCCACTCCCAGCCTGTAGATGTTAAGATCATCAGGCCTTGCCCAGGCAACAGTCTTTTGAAAAGAAACTTTAATTCCTTTCCCCTGGGCAAAGACAAACAAACCCCTGGACCAAGGTTAGTTAAAAATGTTAGAAGTTGTATCATTTTCAACATCAGCACCTCCCGTGTCTGGCATGCTTACTACAGCACTGCTCAAAGCCTTCCTCTGCATGAGGGATTTGCCAAAGGAGCCCAAGGAAAGGTCTCACAGCTTGGCTTAACTCCCTTTTGACCAGCATCAAAGAAATCCAAGACAAAGGTATTGCAACAGGTTGAGAAATCCCTAAAGTTCTAAAGTAATATTAGAAGTTTTCCCAGCAATCGTTTTTTGATTGCTGACTAGTTAGCAACAACAAGAACAAAAATCATGTTCAGAATCTAGTTAGTATTTGATACTGTCATTTTTTATTAATTTTGGATGGCTTTTTCATACGCAGTATTCTAGACTCTACCATGCTAACAAGAGTTGTTTATATTTTAGGAAGAGAGAGTAGAGAATATAAAAAATATTTCATATAACTCATGCATTTACTAGGAAGAACATAACTACCATGTTGGGAATTGATATCTGAATAAACCAACCAAATAGAAATACGATATGGAACAGAGATGCCTTAAAACACAGATCAAAAGCCCTGGCATTTGCAGTTAAATCAAGAGCACTCTGGCGCACAAATGAAATCTGCCACTCAAGTTCCTGGAGTTTGGGGCCTCAAAATGAACAGGAATAATTTGCTTCGCTGTTTGACTTATTGTTTGTCACATTTTCTGTGACAATGGGCAATCTGAAACTGCAGCAGGAGTTAGGAAAAGATAGCACAACTGCTTGCACATCAACATATTTTCTGATTGTAGTGCTCAGAGACAGCTATCTTGATGGCTGAGACACCTCTAAAATATTATTTGAGAAGACAGATTACAAATAAAATTTATTCCCTCCAAAACCACATAACACCCCACAAACAGAGCCAATATGTGTTCCTTATTTTTTCCCCCAAATTGGTATAAGCATCGCTTTTCAGGTTAGACTACATCACTCTCACACCTCTTTTTTTTCTCTATATCTATGAAAAAAATTTACAGATTTACTCTTAAAAAAAGGATAATTTTTATCCACATGTGATGTGTCTTCTAAACAAATGGCTACATTAATTCTGTGTCCTTTCTTATCATTTTTTTGTTTCTCTTTCTACTTATGACATAATTATCCTTAAAAGTAGCATTGAGACTTCTGCTGATGCAGGCTTTACATTAATCACGAAGAGAATCCACTGTTTATTCCACATTAAAAGGGGTAACATCATCCTATGGCAACATTTGCTGACTGGAAATCAAAAAGCCCATGGGCAGAGCCCACAGCCTGTATCAATATTTAATATATTTCAAAGTCCCTGACACATACACTCTTTCGATATGATTTTCACACATGCATTTTACTGCAAGTGCTAAGGCTTATGTGCTAAATCAACAGTTTGGAGCTTCCAGGGCCTCACTGGAGCCTCCCCAGGTGCCTGAGGGCTCAGTCTCATTTGCATAACATTTACATGAACATACAGCCTGTTGTGTTTGAAATATGACATGTCCTACATCACTTCCCTGGCATGCTCATTTTAGAGGCATTTTCCTATGAAAGCCTCTCTTCAGCTGCATGGATGGCTGTTGGTTCTCCTTATTAACAACCTATTAGGATGATGGGGTGTGCTCTGCTCTTGTCTAATAAAACCCTGCCTGGCTGTGGGAGCAGAATGCAGATAAAGGCAACAGAATACAAATAAAGGCAGCAGAATACAAATAAAGGCAGCGTTTTTTGCCATGTCCTGTCACTGCCCACTGGCAGAATGACCAGTGAGCATGAGCTGAGCTCACCTAGGTGGTGTGACTGCACTCCCACCAGCTCATTAGAGAATTTTGTGATTGTGGGTGGGTGGGAGAGGGCTGTGCACGGTACATCTGCATTTCACTCTGCTTCCTGAGCCCCAGTTCTGGGAGACAGCAGCATGCTCCTCCCAGATGACCATGATTCCAGCTTGCAACAAGCTGTAATTCCAGCATGGTCCCTAACAAACTTCTGCAATGAGTCCAACAGTTGTGCAGAACACAGAAACACCACCTCGGTAACAGTAAATTAAATATTACTGAATAATCTCACTGCATTCTGCAAAATTATAAACACAGTTATGTTATAGCATTGCCATTAATGAAGTGAGGCTGTTCCATAGCTGTCTCTTGGAGGATATTGTCTTCCATCCCAGAATACACCTCCTTTTGTGGGAGCTGGGCCAGATAAGTACAGCAGAGGTGTTATTGTAGAGTCCAAACAGTTCTGGGACAGCCACAGTGCAACAAAGGAATAGGAGGCAACAGAAGAACAGATGCATAAATTGAATTTTCCACTATTCAGCTATTTACAGCTATTTACAGCCCATTTATTCCATCTGAGTGAGAAAGAATAAACATCCCTGAGAACGTGCCCTGTAATTCCAATTAATTTTATTGTGCAATTTGCTTTTTACTTTCCCCAAACCACTTCTTTTCTTTGCTATAAGAGATTTAAGCATTTTGTTTTATCTGAGAAGTTTAGATTACAAAGAACAGGGCTCTGTTGTGGTGGTAACTATATCTGATTATCTATAATTAACCCGTGAATGACTCATGGTGGGCTGTTAGTGGGGAAACTTAAGTGTAATGAAAAATAATTTCTCACTCAAAACTCAGACTGAAATACAGATTTTAATTTTTCTGTTTTCTTTGTTTTGTCTGAAAAAGCTTGCTTGGTTCAATTTTTTTCCTTTACACCTCCTATTTGCATGTGTTTTTCCATGAATTCAAGTAATTGCCATAATCAAAAGTAGAAATGCTGGAATACTACGAAGCCTTGAGCTTTTGTCAGATTTCTGGCAAATTCTAAATCTCAACAGTTTGCACAGTTTTGTATAAGCAGACAATTTTTGGGAAGCTTTTGAAATCCAGATCTCGAGCCCTTCTTGCCCTCATTTTATCCATTCAGTTTGTGGATAGAATTTAAGACTGTACAGCTGTGAAACCTTGTAGAGACTCGGAAAAAAATTTCCCCAGCAACAGCTTTAAAGTATAAAATCACAGTTAGAAACGTATTGGAAAGTCCTGTGATAGCAGGGTTTTATTGATTTCACTGAAGAAATGTAATATAAATGTAATTTTAATTGTAACAATACACAAAATTAAGAGCCAGGAACTATTGATCCTTATAAAAAAACTTGGGGTTTCCCCATTGTGTAGGTTTGGTGACATAAGAATGTCAAGAAAAGCCACAGGACAGATTTACAAGGACAGGTATTGTTCAGGACCATTATGAAATGCCAAGCTCTCCACTACCCTGGGAAATCAGACTACCTTCATACAAGACCAAAGCTTGATGTTTTTCCAAGGGGGAGTTAAATGTTAGGAAAAAATATAGGAATTGTGATCTCAAATGTTTTCCTTTCCTGAAATTTCTCTGAGAATTGAATACTTTTGCAGATGTCTTTAGAAATCTCACTCAATATTAAGAGCTTTGCAAACCTATCTTGCTGTTAATATGGCTAAGTATGAATTCTAAATTTAAGTTTGGATTATTATTTCATCTTGCCAGAAGGACTGGGACCTGCAGTTAGACTTTGGGCATGACCCAAAGGTAGCTAAGAAGTCTCTGTACCATCTTTTACTGCACAGGATGAGATTTGTGTTTGTGTCACTATCAAAATTAAATACATGAGGTTTCATACTTCTTTTAATGTGAAAACTGTTGGGAGATCTTTGGGTTAAATTCACCATAGGTATAGCAAGGTATCTTATGACTGCTATGTGTGCACTATTCACTAATTTTAAGAACACACCAAGTGAAAGGTTAGGTATCTATTTCCATATCTTTTTGAGGAATTTAAAATGATGATATTAAAAAAACCCTTTAATTAATTTGGACAGTTGAGTTTTAATTAAACTGGATCTCCAGGGCTGCTTTCTCTGAAAGGTAACATAGAGGTTAGTTCATGAGCAGGTGTAAAACAGCACAACTTCTGTGAGAATCTGGCCATCAGTAGTTCAGAGAGTGAGAGAAAAGGAGGGGGAGAACCTAAAATATCTAAAGGGGGCTTTCAAGAAGGCTGGAGAGGAACTTTTGACAAGGACAGGCAGTGATGGGAGAAGGGAAAATGAGTTTAAGCTGGAGGAGGGCAGGGTTAGCTGGGGTATTGGGAAGAAATTCCTCCCTGTGAGGGTGGGCAGGCCCTGGCACAGGGTGCCCAGAGAAGCTGTGGCTGCCCCAGGATCCCTGGAAGTGTCCAAGGCCAGGCTGGACAGGGCTTGGAGTGACCTGGGCTAGTGGCAGGTGTCCCTGCCCCTGGCAGGGGTGGGATGGAATGGGCTTCCCACCCAAACAAATCTGGGATGCTGTGATTCCAGACACAGACCAGGAAGTTAAGGCTGTAACATTTCACTGACCAATCTCAATTCTCGCTCAGCAGCATCACTGCTGCAATCCATCACAGCACGAGTCATTCATTAAAGATGTGTCTCAGCACCCCCAGTACCAGCTGCACTCTGGATGTCTTTGCAGCAGTGTGTGCAGGGGAGTAATGAGTGCAAGGAGTTACAGCAGCTCCTGCTCGCTGGCAGCACAGTGTGAGCTGCTTCCAGAACAGTACAATAACACAGAACAGAGATGCTTGGATAAGCATTTTGGAAAGATTTTGGATAACTATTCTCCACTTAATAAAGAAACCCCAAAACAGCACAAAACAACAGCAGATTAGGATAGAATGCATTTCATGATAGAGCAAAGCAAATTGAAGTTTCTATTAGTTATGTGTTTAGTCAGGAGAGAAGAATAAAAAACAAACAGGGAGATGAAGCCTCCCAAACTTCGAGCAGCCTATAAATATACATATGTAAATGAGAAACCTTAACAGCCCTCACACAACACTTGCCATCACAGTTGTCAAAAACCTATAAACAATTCATGCTACAGTTCCTTAAATGTTCCATACTCTTTTTTTTTTTTTCTCCTTAAAAAAGTGAAATTAAAGTAAAAAAACCCAGAAGATGGAGAAGGGTTTTAGTATTGAGAGCTCCACAGTGAACATATTGAACATGCAGTTAGACAGAGCATTCCAGCAGGAATTTGGAGGCACTCAGATTTTACAGATTTCAGTTTTGATCTTTATTCTGGCTGGCTTGTGTATGGGGTTGGGAAACTTCAGCATTCTGCCTATCCTCCACCCTCTAATTGGCAGCTACTGCTTGCCAGCAGGTCAGAGAATGTCAAGCAAGGGCTGTAAAATTCACAGAACATTTCCCTGCTTCTGAGCTCTCAGAAATAGGAGATAGCATGTATAAACAGCTTGTATGAACACAGAGGTCAGATTAGGAAGAATATCTCAGACTAATAGAGACTCTGCATCAGGAGAAATCAGCTTAGAGAATAATAAAAGGCCGTGGAAAGTTTTCCATTCTCATATTATTTTTCCTAGAAAGTTTTTGGCTATAATACATTTTTGCATGTTTTGTTATTATGGTTTATGATTCAATCTGCAATCATCCCCTTCAATCAATTCATTCAGTGTGAAAAATAATCTCTTGTGTGGGAATCCTTCACAGTTAACTGGCACTGAGAGTTATATCATCGCTGTCTTCTGCATTTCACTGTTATTTTTACCTTGTAGACCTTCTCACAGAGTTTCAGCAGAATTTGCATGTCTGACAGCAAAAGCATAATTTAATCTCTTACAAGATAACACAAATAATGCCTCTACATGCTGAAGCAGAGCTGGGTTAAAGAAAGATTTTATTATTCATACAGGAGACTTTCTACACTATGGAGTGATCATTATTTTCAGATCTTTAATGCCTGAAAGGTTAGAAGTTTCATCACTGTTCTACAGGCTTTGTAGCAGAATCCAGTAAGCAAAATAAAAAGTGGTTCTAATTTTTCACAGTGAGGTTCTGACCTTATGCAAGGTCATATAATAATAAAATAATAAATAATAAATAAACACCACTGAGGTCAAGGAATTTTCTTCTCATTCATGTTGGTATCACTGAGATCAGGGCTTCCACAAATCAGCCTCAATTACCATCATCCCAGTTTGATAAACTGCTATTCATTAGCTCTCCCTGGATAGCCCAATTTAACCCTTTAATTCCCAGGGAATAGTAATATATTTCAGGGGCTTTGGATAGTCTTCCTTTGAATTTTATTAAAAGTAATATGAAAAGAAATAATAAAAAGACCCTTTTGTGTCATGGTTATAATAGTTCATAATTTTCCAACATTTATAGCAATAAAATGGAGGATATGGGAGTCTCCCAATTAATATGTACATTCACAAGGAAATTTAATTTTATCTTCCCCAAGTATATCTAGAGTCTGGCAAATGAAAAATCATTCCATGTTTTTTCTTCATCTTTTCATAAAATTCTTAATGTGTAAAATTAGGCGATGATAAAACCTTAACAATAATAGAGAAAATGGTTTGAAGAGGACCATTAAAATATTTTTCCTGTCATGTTTTAGCCTACTTAAGTAGAGTTTTTTCTTACTCCAATTCTCTGTTTAAAACACAACATTCACAAGAATTCTGAGCCAATGACATAAATAAATAGCCCATGTTCCTTCGGGCATGAAAAATAAAATGTGTTGGTCTGCTTTTCTTACTTTGGTATTGGTTTACACTGGGGAGGATCTGTCCTTCCTTGGTGCAAATATCCCAAACTGACAAGTCTGTAGTGTGTGACCTGAGAGTTCTGCCCTGATACCACTGCATAATGGCTTAGAAATAATTGTGCATACATATGAGATAAACATTCTGATAAGCAAAAGAGCATAAAGAAATACACAGTGGCATATATGAATTTAATCCAGATATTTACATGTGTAAGATCTTTAATTGAGAAAACAACTCTTGTCAAAAGGTTTTTTACCTACCATACCATGAAAGGAGCTGGACATGTAGATATGTAGGAATGTCCTACCCCATATAGTAGAGGTGCATGGTACATGTAACATGGTACATATTACATGGGCCATTTACTTCTGTCATTGGCTCAGTATTCTTCTGAATGTTGTGTTTTAAACAGAGAATTGAAGAAAAAAACTCTACTTAAGTAGACTAAAACATGACAGGAAAAATATTTTAATGGTCCTCTTGAAACCTGCATAGAAACAAAGCAAAACATGCAGGTGGTTGAGATTCTTTCAATTCTGAGCAGAAAAAAGTCCTTTCACTTCCACAGGGCTCCACAATCCTGATAATAAATGTTGCTTGCTTTTCATAGGTTTCCACAGGTTCCTTATGAACTTCTCTCATTCTCTAGATTCTTGTGCTCATAGGAACTGTGGCTCTTTCTTTTTCTGTTTTTTGATGGAAGAAATGCACTTGCCCTTATGATACATCATTCTTTGCCCTTGCCATTGGCTCATCTATGTGAGGACCAAAAAGGAATGAATAAAACCCCTTGGACAAGATCCTGTATTCTATATTCTAAATATTTTTTCCTACCCATAGTAGGACACATTCATGTATGCATTAATGAACAGGTCTTGGTATTTGATAGGTCTTTCTATTCCCATGAATCAAGATGATGTGAAGTATTTTCCAGCTGGGCTCAGCAGTCAGTCTAGGTAATGCTGCCCTCAGAGCCCAATTCTAAAAGCAGTCTTCTGTACATTAAAATATTTCTTCTCATTTAGTTCATGAAATAACAATATTGAGACCCACCAGGTTCTAAGACAGAACTTTCCATATGAATGAAGCAGCCATATGAAATGAAGTTTAAAGCTTCAGTATTAAGTTGGTTTTCTTTAACACAAATTTAACAAAGCTAAATTCCCTTTAGCTTGAACAACTGATAGGGATTTAATGATTAAATTATAGATCAGTTGCAGCTGCCTGGTCTGTAAGTAGGTCTGCAAAGACACAAGAAAACACACTAAAAACCAGTTGCATAAAAACAAGAGTTTAGAAAAACTGTAAATTGAGAGTTGGCCGTACCAATGAGACAGAAAGGGCAAATGTCTTACAATCATTTACCAGATGGAATAAATGGGTAGGAAGTAATGAGGATATAACCTAAAAATAAATCCCTGCACACATCTCTCTGAGCCAGGCAGACACCCACATTATGGACACTAATGTGATTCCTTGTGAGAGCTTGGGATGACAACCCCAAGAGGGGGAGTTTGATGGGAAAATAAAATGGACATGGAAAATATCCTGTGAGGTGCAGGGCATTCCAAGCTGGAGTGCCATGGACACAAATAACTCAGGAGTTTCTGGGCAGGAAATATAAAACCTGGAAACAGCTTTAATTATTGAATTGTTAGAGATGTTGCTGAAAGGAATATTGCAACTAAGTTTTAGAACTGCACAGAAATCTATAATCAAAAGTAAAATCTCTATGGAAAATAGAGTTATTAATTAACCTGCTGTTATAATTTTGATTTTTAAGCTTCAAGACTTTAAATGCCTTTCATGTGCTTTTTAGAACCTAATGTTAATCTGTCACATTTTTTCTCTGGCACAAGTTTGGGGTTTTTTTAATTTTCTTTTTCACTTAAAAATAGTAAATACATGGTTTTAAAAACTAACCACATTAAAGATATAATGTTCCCAAATGATCCAAAGATAATTTTTTTTATTTATCAAGAGGATCTTTTTCCTGAAACCTAGAAAAGGAACATATTAACTTTTCATCTCGATTTAGCAAGGACTATATTTTTTATTCATACTTTCCCAATATAAAAAAAAAATACTGCATTCAACTCAGTATTATTATGACTAATAATGTCTGTGAGTCTTATAAATAGGCAAATCATTCTGTCTTCTTGAAACTAATGTGGACACAGTGAAAAATCCCAGTGGCCTCAGCATTGCCTATTGGAACTGGTCCATGAAGACACAAATCCTACACCCAATACTCTTGCTAAGTCCTGGCATGGGATTTTGCAGTTGGGTTAAATGTAAGAATGTAAGAAGACATTTAAGCTGCACAGTATGAGCCTCCAAATTTCTTTGGAGCCTTTTGTCCTTTGTAAAGTAATGCAATTATGTTTGGAAAAGGGCAGAAAGTTGGAAATTGGGGTTTTCTTAAGTAGGCATCTTTGCTTTTGCTTTCTGCAGATACCTTGAGATTTTTATGAACATGAAATATTATTTTAATTTGTATCTGCACTTTTCTCTCTGTTTCTAATTTTATCTTTTAAACCTAATATATAGATTTCATTTACTGTTTGTTGCTCAGCTGTCTCTTTAGGCAATAAAAGCTGAGAAAAAATAATATTAGTGTTAATCTAAGTAGGATATGGGCAAGCAGAAGTGGCTAAATGGAGACTAAAACAAAATCCTCCATTTTTATTACATTTTTGCTAACTCTGTTATTTCTCTGTAAGAGAACTTCACTGTCATCTCTTCTTCAAGATTAATTAAAAGAGATAACTGTTCTTTTGGAGATAATGCCTGTCCTTATTCTCTGTATGAGGCTGATGCACCTTTGATTTCTGAAAGTGCAGGAAATGGACTCTGACACAGCTGCCCTGACTGGTTTCCCAGCAGCCTCATTTCCTGCAAACTTCCCTGTTGCAATCCAGGAGTTTTCATGGGAATGTGGTATCTGACAGGCAGTGGATTTAAAATGTCCTTGAAAAGGGAAAATTGTGGCTGTCATGCCAGAGCTGTCAGTGCTGCCAGACTTGTTCCAATATTCTTGTGGATTCTCCTGGAACTTACAGACAATATATTGTTCCCTGAGATAGTGGGGAATAGCCTTGAGCAGAGAGGGGATTGTTCCCTATCAGACAGACCTGAACAGTCTTAAAAAATCATAGCATTTTCAGCAGGTGTAACAGAGCAGAATTCAAATAGTGTGAGTTCATTTCCAGTTTCTGAAATATTCTGATTTCTGAGGTATTTAATGCTTTATGTAAGGAGAATACATTTCAATTTCCTTCTTATTTTAAGGTAACAATCTGGTTCACAGTAAATTCCTGGGAGTGTAGAAACAAAGAAGTGTGAATGGAAGGATTAGACTGATCTCTTGGGAAGCTTTAGTGCTGCATTCAGTAAAATTCAAAGTCATCTCCTTGCCCAGAAAATTGAAAGAAGTCCCTTTTTCCCTTCCAATGAAGTTAATGGAAATTTTGCAATTATCTCTTTTGCAGAAAGATCAAGTTTACTGTTCCTCTTCCATTTTACAGATGACAGAAAAATATGATGTGAGTGTTTCCAGGTCTCCCGAGTTAGGGGGCTCTTCAAATTAAAGTGTCAGCCCTATGCTGCTACAAAATCTATTGAAGATATGTCATGCCTTTGAGGTATTGTTTTAGATTCCTGGCAATTAAAAAAATCATATTGAAAACATGAATCCAACCCCTGACATTGTGAATGCTTCTGGTTTGTCTGTGCCTCTTTCAGAAATGTTCGTCTAGCCCGTAGGGTGAGAAGTATCAGTGCTTGGAACACTCAGAAAATTTGCTTTATTTTAATTACACACTCATTAACAGGAGTTTTTTAATATGTTCAATGACAAAAATAGGGCAGTGGAGCAGCAACTATTGTGTGGCAAAGGGAAGTGCTGGAATAAAGGTGCTTTTTGTGAAAAACTGTCAAGCCTGGGGGGAAAAAAAGAACAGAGTTGGCAGGATATCCACATCTAAATAGAAAGTACATTTAGTGCCTATTATTTGATTAACTCTTTTTTAGGGTGAAATGAGCACTGACTGCAGAATGGGTAGGGACTCCAGGGGGTGGGAGCATGGGCTGCAGGACAAGGCTTGAGGTGAGGTTGGTAGGAGTGTCATGGAATCAGAACCACCACAGCTGGAAAAGACCTCCAATGTCACCAGACACAGCCATCAGCCCAGCATCACCATCATGCCATCCAGGAGAATCCCAAAGCCTTCAGGTTTTACCCTGTTCCACACTTTTGCCCCATCTCCTGTCAGCACAACTGCTCAGAACAGACCTTGCTCCCTCATGCAGGTATGAGGAGTTTGCTATAAATCCTGATTTGAATGTTTAAAGTTTTGGAGAGGTTTATGTGAATGTGAGCACAGCTGCCTATTCTGCAGTGACCAGCATTGCCTCATCCTCCTTTGTGCTGCCTCAGTTCTTATCCTGAGAAGCCAAATCCATTTTTAAATAGTCCTGCTGAAGAGGACAGTCCTTTATGCAAGACACACACCAGCTCTGCATGGGCACTTCGTTAGGAATATTAGCCACGTGTGCTTAAAAGGATGCACCAGGAGCAAAATCTCTGCAGAAATGTATTTCCCTTTTATTAGGAAAGTCTTCTATAGGCTTAATTATCATGGACAAAAAAAGCAGGCTGTTTCCCAGGGAAATACTACCCACTGATATCACAAGAATTCAGCCCTGCTTAAGTGCTAGGAGGTATGTTCTCAGTGCACTTGTAATCGGGTCATTATCACCATGGTTATGAGATTTAACTGACTGAAAACTGTAGGCATTTGTCTCATTAATGCCAAATGTTAGAGTTTATTTCTGGGAACTGAAAACTCTGTTGCCCAGGGACACCTGTTCTGTGATAATCCCTGACAAGAAGGCAATGGACAAAATCACACCTGCTTCATGTCAGGTGATTTCACAGGTGTTTTTTACTGGTTTTTAGGGGATTTTAGTTATTTAATAACTTTGTTCTATGGTGCTTTGCTTTGTGAATTAATGTTCTTTGTGGGCTACAGGTCATGCAGTACAAACATGTGGTTCTGGTGCTCTTTGCACTACGTCAGTCACTTCTGGACCATGCTACGTCTCAGCATAATCTGCATTTCTATTTTATTACTTATCCCTCTCCTCTTTTTGGTTCATCTTTTTTTCATAGACTTTCTGAAAAAACAGTTTTCAGCTGTGATCTTGGGACTGAACACAGTCACACTTCTCTGCTTGGAAGATAATTAAAAATGTGCCATTGCCTTTCCAATTTCATTCCTATTGTTGTTGAAACAAAAAAAAATATAAAATCATCAGTAATACTTGGCTCAAACCAGAATTAATGTATTTTTATCCTTTCAAAAATTTTTTCCTTCTTCTCTAGTCTACCTTTTTATCACCAAAATTACCCCAAAAAGTCCAAGTTGGAGCTATATATTCTTTAAAGTCCCTTCCAACCCAAACCAGTTTGTAACTGTATAATTTAGAAATATCAAATCCTTCCATCTGATCTGAAAATTTGATAGAAATGTGAGGCTTTCATTTATCAATCACTCACAATTTTTTCTGATTTACAGTCTTATTTGTGTAGAGTATACAAAAGCATATGGAACTGCATAGCTTTGACCTCTGTCTAGAATTGCCACCCATCAAAAGTTGAAGGTCGGATGATTTTTATATTCTTTAGCATTTCTTTTTTACATACTGAGACTATTCATTTTGAATTTCTTCTTGCAATGTATTTTCTATGCTGAAGAGAAGAGTACCAGAGCAAGGCAGCTGACAGAGAGTGGGAAGATACCTGGAGAAGTAAAAGAATGAATAATATAAATATATAGATTGCAATGAAAAATTGACATTTAGAAAAGGTCCTTATTTATTGATGTATTTATAGAGCTTTGTCTATTATTATTATTATTATCACAACAATTTTTAATTACTTCACTGCAATGATTGTCTGTAAGTCATATCAAAACTGGCCTCTATAATTTTCTTCTGAATCAATATATTTATAAATGCTATCACTCTAAACAGTGGTTGTCTCTATGTATGTCTGGCATAATTCAGATAATAGTAAAGAAATATGCACAAAAAGGAGCACAATCACTATAAAGATACTTACCACCCTTCATTATTTTGTGATTTCAAGGGGCATAAAAGAGTAACAGGAATGGATAGGAATTGCAATATTTTCTTTATAGTTTATACATTCCATGTAACTTTATAAAGCTGCATTGCCTTATAGAGAAATGCTTGAAGATCAAAATAATAATATGTGAACAAAAACAACACTAAAATAAATGGATCTTTAAATAAAGGATTGCATAGATGAATGCTGAGTGTAATTTGCCAGAGTAAGGATAAAATTCACTATATTATTTACCTGTCCTTTTTTTGTCTTCTGGCTGTTTCTCCTATTTAATCTAAACACTCTTTGTTATTGTATAAAGAGATTAGAATTCTATATATGGACTGGGGGGTACTTCCAAAAAATCATATTTTAGAATGGAATTTTAGACTACTTGGCAGAGGACTGAAGGATCACAGGTAAATCACAGTGCAAGAGAAAGGTATTTGCAGTATGGTGACACTGGAAGGACCCATGTGATTTTTCCCATTTATGATTTTATCTATCCTCTTCCACCACTCCTTTGGATGGAAGTGATGGTGGTTGTGGTGGAGGAAGGAATAGAATCACAGAATCATAATTGTTAAGGTTGGGAAAAATCCTTTAAGATCATCAAGCCCAACTGCCAACCCAACACCATGCTCACCACTAAACCATGTCCTCAAGTGCCACATCCACACGTTTTTTGAACACTTCCAGTTATAACAATTCCACCACATCCTTGGGCAGCCTGTTCCAATGCTTTATCACCCTTCAGTGAAGAATTTTTTCATAACAGCCAATCTAAAACTGACTTGGTCCGACTTAGGGTCATGCTCTTTGTTCTGTCTCATGTTACCTGGGAGAGGAGACTGACCCCACCTGGCTGCACCCTCCTGTCACCTGTAGAGAGGGATAAGGTCGCCCTTGAGCCTCTTTGGGAGCTC
>VZTT01046438.1:0-14120 GCA_013400855.1 Buphagus erythrorhynchus | reverse complement strand
CCTTGTCCTGTCACTGCATCTCCAAGCACAGTCTGACTCTGCCTTTTGCACACCCTCCTCTTGAGGTCATCAACACCAGCAAGATGTCCTCTTTCCCTCCTTAAAACTCCAGTTTTTCTCATTCTTGTCCCAGCACACTGATGTCTTTTGCAAGGGAAACCCAAAACTGGCCACAAAACCTCCAGGGCTCAAGTAGATGTAGGAGCAACTCTGGGATTCACATCTGCAGGCCATGAGCAGCTCCAGCTGTGCTGCACTAACTCATCACCACTGGTGGGTGTCAGGAGCTCCTGCAAAAAAGCAGAACTCAGAGAGACTTTCTCGGCTGTTCCTCTTTGAGATTTCAAGCATTCACTCTTCTCTCATCTGGCCATTTTTAGGGGGTTCACACATCCATGGCCACTCTGTTAGAGCTTGTCTGCACTGCTGGAAAGCTTCATGAGTTCAGGACAGTGCACACCTCCTGTTCAGAGCCAAAGCAGAGGGGAACACAAGCCACGTTAGATACAGCATGAGGGGAACTCATTGCAGCCAAGCTCAGCTACAGACTTTGGCTGATTTTATCTTCCTGCTGTCTCTACCTCACACAAGCCTTCGAGAAAAAAAAAAAAGGTGATTATTTTTTTTCTAAAATAAAGATCTTAGAGGGGTTTTTTTTGGGACAAACTGAAAAGCCCAAGGGTTTTGGAGGGTACCAGCAGGAAGAGGGAAGGGGAAGATGTCCCCAGGATGAGATGCTGTTAATGCACCAACTCTCCTGACCATAAACCCTTTCCTTAGGAAATTCCAGAAGGGTCTGAATCTGGCAGGTGAGAAGAGAAAATTATTTTAAATAAGGCTGGTCCAGGTCTTCCACAGGTTTACAGTCAGTTCCTTGCAGCTTGTCCTAATGGGGATTATGTACATTACATGATCACATCAGATGCTGTGGTCCCATACCTTTAGCAATTGCCTTCACTTTTTTGAGCACCGAACCAGAGACTGTGGAAAAACAGAAGGTATGACTGAAAATGGGGGAAAATGGGGGGGTAGGAGAATGGTCTTTTGCAGCCCTGACTGAAAAATATAAAGTCCCTAAGCCAGCCATCATTTTGGAAACCTCTGGCCTCAAAATACACTTTGTAACTGATGTGTTTTAATTCCAGGAAAAACACACTGAGCTGAGGCTTAGACCTTGGGCAAATTCGTCTTTTGGCTCAAACAGCAAAGATCTTGAGCTGAAAATGCCTGCTGCTGACAGTCTGTGCCATGGCTGTGTCCCAAACACTGCTGGCATAGCTGTGGTGGAAAAAATAAAATACATTTCATTCCCCATTGGTCATGCTGTAATGGCATGAAATTAGAAACTCTAATCAATAGTGCTTTACACAGCATGACTCTCATGTCAAAAGAGCCCATGGTTTAAAAAAGAAGAGTCACAAATAAATATGAAAATCAAGGCTGTGAAGCGTCAGTAATGAAGTATAATTCTATCAAGCAGTCCCAGCCAGTGATTCTCTTCACAAAACCTTCACTCACCCAATCCTTCGTTCTCCACACCTCCCTGATCTTCTACCTCCACATAATTTTCCTGTATTTATTTGCCCTTCTCACATGAAATGTCGCTGATTTGAGCATCAGTGACGACACTGGGGAGGGCAGGGCTGTGCTGCAGCCCTGGCTCTGCCTCTGCTTGGCTCTCAGCATTTCACCTGTCTGCTGCTTTTGAATGTAAGAGCCTTCTGGAGAGATGGAGACTTCAGATGGCTTTTAAAATGCTGTTTATTGCATAGATGAGGTTCCAGCAGTTGGGGGTCCTGGGTGAGCCCAGAGCTGCTGGCTATAGGCAAGCTGTGTGTCCTGAAGCCCATTTCTATTCATGTTACAATGCATTATATCTCTGTCTCTGCTCTGCATCTTATTGCATGACAACCAATCAACATCATACACAGTATCTTTTACATTTACATATAACCTATCAAAACTGCTAAAATTACCATATTATGTTAGTGACTAGCCAATCATCAGAGTTAGTAGTTACATGTTAAACTTTGGGACTTGTTTTGCAGTGGATTTTTTTTTTTAGCTTTGGTAAAAAACATCTTTTTGTCTGCCTATGCTCTTTTGCTTGGTAGAAAACATGCCTTATTTGAAGAAGACTTATCCTTTTGTTTGAAGGCCACTTAGTCTTTGGACTTTAGTCATAAAACTCCTTCCAACTGGACTAAACCTTTGTTCTCTCAGCTGTTTCAGCAACAACTGGCCCCAAAAGCATCTTTTATATATTAAAACTTGCTTTCATTTTTATAGAGCCTTCTGTATATCTGTAAATTTTTTCTGTTAAATTTTTGTCCTTGCCAACATTGGAAAAAGCCCCAGTCCCTGTCTGCTCACCTTGCTGGGACACATGCTGAGACCAGCAACACACCTTTCTTCCAAGATGCACCTCTTCTGTTCCTACAAAATGTAAATAAAATGCAGATTATTATTATCTTTAAAACAGCAACAGAAGTTAGAGTTATCCTATTTACAGGATAAAAAATTACAGACAGCTTTGCTGAGACCCTTATGCTTTGCTTGTACAGATGACACCGCTAGAAGAACCACCAGAGAGATAAAGTATTCAAAAATAATAAGCAGGCCCCCAAAGGCATGAAGAGCTGACAGCTACAGGGCTCTCTGTCTGTCATATAAGACTTTTGGGAGCTGGTGGCATTTTGTTCCCACACAGGCTTTGGGATTTTTCCAGCACTAGTTTTAAAGTTCCTCTCGCCATGCACTGCTAACATTAGCACAGCTTGGCAGGTGGAGGAGTGCCCTGAAAAGAGAGAATTCTTGGAGTGGAGATTTTGTTAATTAGACCTTCTTCCTGCACACTGTCCTGGCTCTCCAAGCAGCTCCTGTGGCAGGGGAGCAGTGATCAGCCAAGGGCTGGATGCCTTCAGCAGGAGAACAGATAGGAGCTGCCTGGCTTCCAGGCATAGAGAAAGTCTCCAGAAAGACCTGCTCAATCCAAAGGGTCAGTGGGAAAAAAAACCTTCCATGGCCCCAAGAGAAGGGCTCAATCTTTGTGAGGGGTGTCTCTGTCAGTTCCTGGGTCCTTTTCTTAACTTTGCCACTTAATTAACCACAGTGCTTTGGTTAATTGAATTACCTGCAGCCTTGTCTTTAGCAGAGAAATGGATGTTTTTCCATGAGGCAATACCAGTGAGGACAAGCACAGGTTACACGTTGAGTCCATGGCTCAAAGGCCAGATGGAAGCAGTGAACACCAAGCCCAGGTGTAGGGAAAGATGAGACAGGAAAAGCTTACAGATATGATTGCTTAGCAAGAGATTCTGAAAATATAAAACCTGTGAATGATATAGAGATGGTAGCTAGTTTTGAAATGTAAAGCATGGCCAAGCAGGAAGACAACGATTAGCTGAAGGTGGGTTGAGCAATATCTAACAAAGGGACACCTGAGAGCCCAAGGGGTGGAGCCCACCAAGGTATCAGGGAAAAGGTAGATTAGGGGGTAGCTTTTAAGATTTAGAAAGTAGATTATATGGTAATATAGTAGTTTCTATAGGCTGCATGTAAATGTAGTAAAAGGTGTGTTCTGTACTGGTTGGTGACTGGGAATTAGAATATTCAACATAGAATGGGATAAAGCCACAAGGTAACAGGAAATCGCTCTCTTGGCCACATGGGACCCTGATATCAGCTGTGCTGGCAGCAGGGCCCCCTTTTTACCCATGACCCTCACAATAAACACGTGTTCCAAGAGCATCTCTGCCCTCTGAGGAATTCTGTCCCTAAAGCTCAATACAACTGCCTGCTAACAGCAGTGATCTTACACCCAGGTAACCACTCTGCACTCCAGACATGCCCAGCTCCATCCCTGGGCAGGGAGGCTGGGCTGGGTGACCTCCAGGGTCCCTTCCAACCTCACCCATGCCGTGGTTCTGTGAATACCTAACAAGAGAAGTGTGTTTTGGAAAGGGCATGTTTGTTTTCTGCTTTCTGCTGCTGAGGTGAGCCCCCAAACCCCTCCTGAAGGTGCCCATGGCTCCCATCAGAGGCAGGGTGCCATGGGCCAGGCCCTGCAGGGCAGTTCCCACAACATTGCTTCAGCCCTCTCTCTCTCCCTGAACAGTTGCTTTCACTTCAGAGCAGTCACTTACATCATGCCACGTCTGAAAAGTAGGATGAAAGCCAAAAATTATGTCTTTCCCAAGCTCTCAATAAAACCACTGACTTGTGCAATACATACAAAGCTTTAAGTTGGGGAACTTCAAATCACCAAGCATCTGTTAATCAGCAGCATGCCAGTCCCTGGGGATTGTGGGGATGTTAAAAGGTTATCCTGCTCACCCCACATTGCACTGCTGAGCTCCATTACACAACCAAAGGATGATTTCATGTGTGGCAAAGAATTTTTGATTCTCCGGATATTATTTTAGATGTGGAGACCCAGCTGCTGAATGCTGCTTTTCAGGTTAAACAAAACCTACAGCCAACACTCATTCTCACACTATTAATGAAGATAATCTTGCCCTGCAATTGACTTTTTTCCAGAAATAGCAGGAGAGAGACTTTCAAATTCTTTCAGGTTTGCAAAACGTTATCTCACTCTATTTCTTTAATCTCCTGATGCTGAAAGATGGATCTTTTTCTCTTATGGCTGGGTGTACTTCTACACTTCAGCAGCAAACCATGAAAGGGAATCAGGCTTATGGAAAGAAATAATAAAGAATTTGCAGTGTTAACATTTACTTGGGCTTGTCTGGACTTCCTCAGTTTTGAATTTCAACATGATTGACCAGATTGAATGTTACCCAAAAGAGACAAACCAGCTGACAGGCTTTGTGTACAAAGGAGTGCTGGGCAGGGGAAGGGGCTGTGTTCTACTCCAGGGCACCAGTGGACAGGACAAGAATTTGGGGAGCTCAAGCACAGCCAGGGAGAGAGGTAAGTTGGACTGGGGAAAAGATTCTTACACCAGCACCAGTACTGAGCACTGCAGGGCCTCAAGTGTCAGAGTTTTAAGAACATCTCAAGCAAATATGACAGGGCTGAAGTTTATCCATCCTTGGAAGTGTTCAAGGGCAGGTTGAAGGGGGCTTGGAGCAACCTGGGAGAGTAGAAGGTGTCCCTGCCTACAGAGCAGGGGTTGAACTAGATGAGCTTTAAGGTCTCCTCCAACCCAACCCAAACCATTCTGTGATTCTGTGATGACACTGCCCTGGAGGAAGAAGGTAACCTGGAAAATCTCCCGAAGTCCCATTCACTTTCTGGTTTCTAGAAAAACCCACAGCTAAACTGCACAGCTTCAGTGAAAGACAGAGCAGAGCATTCCCTGAGCAATTCTTACTCCTGAATTGCAGGGAAGGCAATTCATAGCCTGCTTTTTCATTTCCATGCATCTTAATTGTTCACATAATAATCACAGAAGTATTGAATAATACAAAGCATATGGGCCAGATGTTCAACTGGTGTAAATCAATAGCACTCAGGAAGCTCCAGTGGTGCTGTGCTGGTGTAATCATTTGTAGCTCTGGTGCTGCCTCTTTAAGGTGGCTCTCAGGATTTTAGTACCTTCTTATTGTTTCCACTAAAACCAAGACACAGAGTTTATTGCCCACCTAAAAAAAGGGCCACCTCCCACCAAATGCTCAGAGCTGAAGATCAAAAACCCAAAGCTCAAAATAGATTGACTTAAGGTGTCTTAAAAACCTCTGGTCCAGCCTCTGCTGGCCATCACTGCATTTTATCATGGGCACACACTCCTCCAGCTGACCCCACCCTGGCACAGGCAGACTCACTCAACCAGGGGTCCATGAACTGCCTTGTCTTAGCCTCAGCTGGTGTGTGAGCTCTGCTTTATTTGCTTCCCACTATTAAAAAAAAAAAAAAAGAAAAAAGAAAAAGCTTTTAATTCACTTCCTCCTGGGAGTTTCTGTGATGCTCATTGATCCAGTCTACAAGTACTTTGCAAACACTAATGGATCCAGTGAAACTCTCCACTAATCTCCTCCTGAAACTTGGCACCAAACTGCTCATTTCTGACAGCTTCTCCTTTTACAGTTGTTTTCCTTTGCTACCTGTTTCAGAGCCACTCCAGGGCTCATTAATTGTTCATCCTTTGTCGCTTGAAAATTTTCCTTTTAATGTTTCCAGTCACATGTTGGATACTGATGTGAAACAGATTTCAATTTGCAGGTCTTTCACACCTGCAATGATACGATTTGAACTGATAGTGCCATTACCAGTTGCACATGGACATCTGTAATTGAACTGAAAAGCTTTGCAAGATGTATTCATTGGACTTCTGATCTCATTTGTTAGAGAGCCTTAGGGAATGAGCAATTTCCACTCCTCAATTTATGACAACTGGTCATAGTTACTTAAAGGGAAAAAAATAAATCCTGTGGCATGTGTCCCTTCTGGAAAACAGGTTGACAATTGTGCCCAGAGGAGAATTAAATTGACCAGTGACAGTGCTGTATTGAGGGAAATATATATATATATAGAAGAAAGAAATGGTAAAGTTTTTTTGTGGAGGTTCCCAGGTTAATATTCCTTCTGCTAATGAGACTCCCTGGTTGAGATTTCTGGGAAATTCTAATAAATTGTGTGGAGACTATGCATTAAGCTTGTCTGCTGTATTTGAGAATAACCTATCCTTGTGCTAATTCTATCTGGGGCTAAGGGGTGACCTACTCCACTTCCATAACTAGGGCTGGATTTTCAGCTGCCAGAAACAGCTGGATTTTCAAAAGACTTGCTGGCCAAGCCAGCATGGATGGGCTCTTTGGGCAGCCCTGTGCATGCAGGAGGAATTTTACTGACCATCCAACCATTAGCTCTCAAAATGTCACTCCCAAATCAGTAGATCTTTTTTTATTCCATTTAACAAGCAACTTAGGATTTTTTCCCCCCTTGGGTTGAAATCACAGTAGCTGGAAATACAAGCAGCCAATTCTACACTCAGCCAGTTTTCAAGCTGAGGTTTGTGCAGTGGCTCAGGCATCTCTTTGTGCACCACAGGCTCAAGCTGGCATCCTGCCACAACACCCAAGGTGGGAAAGGCTGAGGAACTTGGGATTTGTTCCCATGTGTGATACTGCAGCAAGAACTGCAGCTGGGGAGTTTTATCCCTGGCTTTGTCCCCTCCATGTGCTGAGCAGCACTTCAGGCTCCTGAGAGCAGAGTGAACCCCAAACAGCCAGGGCTGTTTAATTACACCTGCAGAGCTTGGCCTGAAAGGAGGCCAGGTCCTTCTGCCCTCTAGCCCTGCCCTCTTTTCCTTTTATCCAGTGCCTTGTTCCTCTGGAGCAAGCCCCCAGTCCCCATCTGAGGAGTGTGAAGTGACTCCTGGAGGGCTGAGGAGCCAGTGCTGGGGGTCAGACAGCGTGTGCCACAGCTATCAGTGTTCTGCTGTGTGTCAGCACTAGTGTGGATTGATGAGATTATCTTAAATCCAAGCTGCACATTTCTTAATTATCAGTATTCTTTGCCTGTACCAGTAGAATTTGCATAATTTCCCAGCAGTAAAATAGAGCAACATCAAGACAATAAATAAAAAAAATCACCAATGGAAATCAGAACTGTTCATCCAGTTGCCAGAATTGTTCCTTTTTCCTTGCATAGCTAATGCAGACCCCAAGGAAGAGCAGATCCTCCATTCAGATTCCAGAGAACCACGCTGGCTCATGCTGGTTGAAGAGCTGGCCCTGCATGATTCCATGAGCTCTTCATGGAGATCCTTCCTGGAGAATGCCAGCTGAGCCAGTCATCCAACAAACCTCTAAGCACTGAGCACTGGAAGCACTGGTGCTGCTACAGACCATGCTCTTGGCACCAGTGAGTGCCAGGGGACACAGGGGACACAGGGGACTCAAGGGACACAGGGGACTCAGGGGACTCAGGGGACAGAGGGGACACAGGGGACACAGGGGACTCAAGGAACACAGGGGACACAGGGGACCAGGGGACCAGGGGACTCAGGGGACACAGGGGACACAGGGGACCAGGGGACACAGGGGACACAGGGGACACAGGGGACACAGGGGACTCAGTGCTTTGGAGGCTGAAACCTTACAGAGCAAAGCCTTTCACCATTTGTTTTTTAATAACATGGGAACGTGCAGCTCTGCACTCAGCAGTGTCCTAGAGCAGAAAACAGGCAATGCACTGACACACAGTGCACCTCCCTCCTGCTGGGTGTGATTCTGCAGCTCGCCTGGGCTGTGCCACCCCTCTGCTGTGCCAGGAGCTCCTGGCCAGCCTCCATCTGCAGGGACAGCAGCCTTGGCCTCCCCAGCCACTCTGCATCTGCTGGGCACTACTGCAAATGGGAATTAGGAACCCAAACTACTGAAGTGCTTTAATCCATTTTCACTTCCTTGCTGTCCACTACTGCAAATGGGAATTAGGAACCCAAACTACTGAAGTGCTTTAATCCAGTTTCACTTCCTTGCTGGCCACTAAATGGCAATGACATGAATGTTGTTTTTCTCACTTCAGGTAGCCCAGCTGCCCACATGTAAACTAGAGATATATTTTGACCCTGTTTTGTCTGCATTTGTGAATGGTTCAAACACTTGCCATCCTGGTACCCTGTAACTCAAAATGCCACTATCCCAGGTGATGTATTTTGAAGAGAGACCATTCTCCCTGCTTGAAGGGAGAGACCATTCTTGTTCTGTATCAAGGGAATGACAGGTTCTTGTGGTGTACATCAGCAGGAAGATGACATTCTACTTTTGTGTTTTAAGGGCTCCAAGATATATCCTGGAAAGTGCTGCCCTGATTCCTGGGACCTAGGGGCATGCACAAAGTGTTACTGTCAAAATAAAAGAGATAAGCTGGGGCAGATCTTGAATCTGACTATCCCATGATGATAGCAACAGGCAGGGGGTCATGGAGGCACTTTCTTGTGGCAGATTGGGATGTTTCCTCATCACTTTATCAGTGATGAGGAAATTTAAGCAGAATTCACCTTTTGCTTAAATTTTACTATATGCTTCACTCCACTGGACTTTCAGTGGATTTGCACACGTTTAATTTTAAGCTCCTGCTTTGCTGTCATGCTAGCTGGGGGTGGTAATCTGGATTTTATAAGGCTGACCTTAGTTCTGCATGGTCAGGAGAGAAACAGAATAGGGAAATAATTCAGCAAAGAGCAGCAAAGATATGTGAAGAAAAGACACAATTGCCCACTGACTGTTTCTTTATACATCCCCTGGCATCAGAGGAGCTAATTCCAGCTCAGGTTAAGCAAGAGTCATGGAGCTGGAGTGGCTCCACCAGCCCCAGCAGCAGGCGAAGCAGAGCCAGTGACAAAGTGCACAGAGGGAGCCACGAGCCTCTGCAAGCCCAAATGTGCTTGTGAAACAGCTGACCCCAATGCAAAGCTCTGGGTTTAAACTAGGAAAAATAGGGCAAAAATATCTAGGATTTCTTAGAGGCCCAGTTGTAGGGCAACCCCAAATCCCCCATGTCAGACTTCCCATTTTGCAGCACCCTGCTGAGTGCAGCAGGGCAGGTTTATCACCCAGCCAAGAGACACAAGAGTCTGGCCAGAGCAGGAAGTCCCTGTTCCTAATTCCATCCGTGATTTACTGGCTCAGGTTCCATCTCTGCAGATTTAAAGCCTCACACTGGCTCCTAAGGCTATGCTATATAAAATTTGATTGTTACATTCAACGGCCTGTAATAAATTAAATGAACTATCAGTAATAAGTTCACAGGCAACACAATCTTTTTTCAGTCAAGTATACTTCCTTAAAACATACCAGCAGCATCAAATGTAACTAGATTTAATTTCATGCTGAAGAGTCTGTGAATATTCATTTTAAAATATTCACGAAGAGCCTAATTTTAATTTGTGTGATGTTTCTGCTAATACCAATACCCATTAAGAAGCCTTAAGAATTTTAACAGGGAATTCTTACAGAAATGCACTGGAGTTTTATGTTTTGAATTACCATTACAGGCTTTTTGGTTTAAGTCCTGTTAAACAGATTTCATTATTAACAAGAAGATGTGCAAATTAAAACAAACCCATTAAAATCTAAAATTCCATGCTAAAAAGATTAGGGGTATTTGAGTTATATTTCTTCTGAATGAATAAATGTAATAAAAAGTGATAGGGAGTAAAACCCAACACTCACAAGATCGACAGTGGCTAGACAGTGGTGAAAAGTTCCTGATGTGCTTCAGAATAACCTGTTTCACACAAGGAATCATTTTCCTTGTCTTTTTCTGCTCCCCATCACAAAGACATCATATTTATAAAGCCTTTGTCACAGATCTTGTGGAATGAGATGGGCTTTAAGGCTGCTTCCAGCACAAATCATTTTATGGCTCTCTGATCTTCCCCTGGCTCCAAGGTGCAGGCAGGGGTGGGATGGGTCAGGGAGGAGATCCATGCTCCTGTCATGCTTTAACCCCAGCCAGAAATCAAGGACCATGCAGCTGCCCTCTCACTGCCTCCAGGTAGCCCAGCTGCGGAGAATCAGGAGGGAAAAGGTAAAATTTTTAGTTGAGATAAGAACAGTTTAATAATTGAAGCACAGAAAAATAAAATAGTAGAAATACTACTACTACTAATAATTATTATTGTAATTAAAAGGAGAGAGAGAGATAAATCCAAGAGAAACAAGTGATTCCCAATACACCTGGTGCCTGATGCCCAGCCCTCCCCAGCAGCACCAGTGTCTCCCAGGCAGCTCCCCCCAGTCCCTCTGTGCCACTTCAGGGCATGGAGGAGCCTCTGTCCAGCTTGGCTCAGCTGTCCTGGCCATGCTCCCTCCTGCCTTCCCCTGCATCCTCTCATGGGCAGAGCATGAGACACTGAAAAGCTCTTGATTTAGGGGAGGCAAGCTCAGCAACAACAGAAACATCGGTGTGTGATCAGCATTACTCTCACACTGAGCCCAAAATACAGCACTGTACCAGCTACTACGAGGAAAAATGAGTTCTATGCCAGCCAAAAGCAGGACAAGTCCTCAGTTACATCAGCTGGGTTCAGCAGGCCTGGAGACCTCACACTTGCTCACCAAAGGCTGTGGTGCCTCTGACATTCACCCTGATCCCTACCTGCCTAAAACCAGGCTGCTGAGGATGGCAGTGAAAGGAGTGATTTGAGCTTAAATCATGATCTAGCCCAGAGCTGGATCTCTGGCAGAACATCTACAAGGCTTGGTTTGGTGCAGGATTTGGTTTGGTGCAGGATTTGGTTTGGTGCTCTGTGCAGGATTTGCTTTGGTGCAGGATTTGGTTTGGTGCTCTGTGCAGGATTTGGTTTCATTCTCTGTGCAGGATTTGGTTTGGTTCTCTGTGCAGGATTTGGTTTGGTGCCCTGTGCAGGACTGGCCTTCCCCTCCAGAAGAGCAATTCCAGTGCCCAGCAGCCTGTCCAAAGTGGGACACAGCCCTGGAAGGAGCTGAACTCCCTGGAAGGATGTCCATATATAGATCTGGGTCAGGGGCAGTGAAAGCACTTCACACAGAAGGAGGCACTGCAAATTACACTTTTCCTTCTGTTGCTTTGACTCCCAGCTGCTGTATTGATCCCCTCAGCTTCTAAATAACCCTCCATTCAATATAATCATCAATGAAAAGTCTGCTACTCTCATAAATCACATGAATATTTACACTGCCTTGTGTAAAATACATCTTGTCCCCTCTCAGTTCCCTGTTCCCTGTCTGGTTACTCCTGTCCCTCTCTTCCCCTGTTGCTGGTGGGGCTGGGGGAGCTGCTGACCCTTTCCTTGGCTCCAGCCAGATGCAGCAAATTATCTGTGCTAAAACTCCCTTCTGTCAAGCTGCCAAATCTTTTGCATTAATCCTGAAAATTACAATTAATGAGTGCTAAGAGGATCTTTCCACCTCTGTGTATGGCTCTATTCAGTTGGAATGATCTCTCCTGCTCTGGCAGCATCTGAAGCCTCTTTGGGTGACAGCTTTTGGCTCTGGGGCAGGGCAGTGCCCTCAGGAAAGGACAGGGGGCTGCTGTTGGGGGCTTCTGCCTTGTTTTGCTTGATATCCTGTGACAAGGATGCTCTGCTTGGAAGATGGGAGAGACCTGAGTTAATAAGAGCCCGTGGCCACCAGGGATGTGAAGGGTTGTGTCAATGTTTCAGGAGCCTGAAGCCATCAGATATTGTGAGGTGTGCCACG
This sequence comes from Buphagus erythrorhynchus, assembly GCA_013400855.1. Lineage (NCBI taxonomy): Eukaryota > Metazoa > Chordata > Aves > Passeriformes > Sturnidae > Buphagus > Buphagus erythrorhynchus. The sequence goes on along the minus strand of VZTT01046438.1, from coordinate 1,971 downwards.
GGGTGATCCAGACTGCAACCAGACTGCCTGGGGCTCCAGCCACGCTGGGGCTGGCTAATGTGGCAACTCCAAATAGCTGCACCAAGGCTCTGGGATTCCATTTCCCAAGCTGCTAACAGAGCTCTCTGAGGACTACCAAAAATCTAAAAATACAATATTCTTAGTTATTAAGAACCAAATCTGGGAATCTAATTGGCATGCAAATACATTTCTCTAGGTGTGGATTAGGGATCTCAGTCAGGTCTGGATCAACTAATCCCCTGACCGTGTATGGTGAAATACCTGCAGTAATATTCCAGATTTGAGAAGAGATCTGTTCATATTTTTAAGCACAGACTGGTTGCCATTCCTCCACAACAATCCCCCCTCCAACTGAGCTGCTGAACAGTTCCAGGAAATGCTCCTGTTCTCGTTTTTTTCTCTGGCTGTGACCAGCAAACCCTTGATGGTGTTTACCCTTCAGCAAGCAGTAAGGGACAGATGCAGCAGCCCCTGGCTCTGGTGGATTCAGCACTCACAGAAACTGAAGCATCTCCTGCAGCTGAGTGCCTTGGTGAGCCTTGTGCTCCTGCTTTCACAAACCTCTTCACTGGCATTTCCTCTTCAGGACTATTTATCTATTTTTCCCCCTCTGTGTGTTCACTTGACTCTAGTCTGAGTTTATCCAAACCACTTCACCATGAATGGAGCATTTGTGCATTTCCAGTGCTTCAGTCCCAGAAATAACCCTGCAGAAATCACTGGAATTGCACTGGGGAAAAAGCAGAGGATGTCACAGGAGAAATGAGGTTTATTTCTTTATTCCTTAAAGAGGAAATGTTAGATTACTAACTGCTTCCCTGAGTTCATAATTTCCACTGTCTTCAGTCAAATTATTTTCCATTTGAACTAGTAATGAATTTAACTTGTAATTACTATGTTTAATCCATAAATAATGTATAATATATATCCAATATCTATTATCCTCTATCTTTGATATATACTAACCTCTATGAGGTTAAGCACTTTTCTTTTCCTCTCACTTTTAAATGCTCTTTAAAATTAGAGGTTGCAAACACAACCCAAAAATTAGAATAGCCCCAGTATCTACTACCCTGAGCAAATCCTCCTCTGGAGAGGTCTCTGTCTGTCCAGGTGGGTACCTGGAGGTGGAGGGACACCTGGGTGGGACAGAGTTAACAGCCTGAGCTGCTCAGGAGTGCACACCCTCATCCTATGCATGCACACCATTTCCAGCACTTAATGGACTTCTCATCTCAGCTGGGGACTAAAGCTGCTGTCACATAAAACCGTGACGATTTCAAGGCAAAGGGAGACATTTCCCAGTGGTTATTGCTGGCATTGGAAACGTCAGCTCTGTCCACACATCACAGCCAGTGCTGCACAGAGCCAGGAGTGCCACAGCAGTGCTGGGCCACAGCTCCCAGCTGTGCCTGCCCACCATTCATCCTGGGTTAGTTTGGGAATGTGCACACTGTCACAGGCTGTGGGATCCTCACACACCTACCGAGAGGTTTTTAATTAATGAAGTTATATATAAATAAATAAATAAATAAATAAATAAATAGTACAGGTAATGGAGGTTTTAGTATAAAGAGAAAAAAAATATGAGACAATCAGTGTCAGGGAACTGTGTTGGTCTGAACCTTGTGAATAACCTGCTCAGAGCCCCCAGCTTGTCTGAGGCAGGGCTTGCTGGTGGCATTGGGCACTGATGTGTTCCCATGAGTGGGGTTACCTNCCAGTGGTTATTGCTGGCATTGGAAACGTCAGCTCTGTCCACACATCACAGCCAGTGCGGCACAGAGCCAGGAGTGCCACAGCAGTGCTGGGCCACAGCTCCCAGCTGTGCCTGCCCACCATTCATCCTGGTTAGTTTGGGAATGTGCACACTGTCACAGGCTGTGGGATCCTCACACACCTACCGAGAGGTTTTTAATTAATGAAGTTATATATAAATAAATAAATAAA
>VZTT01046436.1:0-15508 GCA_013400855.1 Buphagus erythrorhynchus | reverse complement strand
CAAGGATGGAGATGGGCTGAACACGGCCAGGGCATGATTTGAAGATTGCTATGGCTGGAGACGAATCCCTTATGAGAGCCAAGAGGTGAAAACAGATTGAAAATTACAAATTTTTGGCAAATTACAGCTGTCCCCAAAAACAGAGGTGACCCCTACCTCCTAAATCCCGGCAGACACCAACTCACCTCTGAAACCACCTCAGATGCCTCCATGTGAGGTTCTGTGGAGCTCTGAAAGGGGGTGCCAAGATTTTTGGGAGCCAACCCCAATTCTCTCCTCACTTCCCCAGTTTTTTTGCTATGAAGCAATTCCTGTTGACCACAAAAAGATTGAAGACCTCTTCAAACACTCCTGGATGTGGAGTTCCAGGAGAAATTGAGGAAGACCAAGCCAAGGATCCCGTGCAGGTGAAGCAGCCGCCATCCTGCTCTCCTAAAATACCCGTGGAAGAACCGGGATTCTCCCTGCTCATGGATTGGACATCCCAACTCTCTACAAAGAGCTGGAACACAACAGGGCACCTTCTCCAGCTCCAAAGCCTGGAATTGAGGGATTTGCCACAGCTTTGGAGAACTTGGGTGCCATCTCTGCTGTCGGGAGGAGAAAGGGAGAAGAAGGTCCTTAATGTTGAAGATTTTTGGTCCAAAATCCAGCTTGAGCAGCCTTGGACCTTCCATCCATTGACTGGCCAACGCAACCATGGGATGAAGACAGAAATCTGGAATTTCTCCCACAAACAAGTGGATTTCCCGATGGGAAGATTGATTTTGGATTAGCAAAGAGTTCAACTCCCTCAATGGAACGAGGACGTGAAGCAGCTCCGGGGACCACAAATCCAGAGGGAATGAAGAGAGAAATGGTTAAGGGCAGGGATCCTGAATGATGGGATTTGGGATTCCAGGGCTTCCTGACAAAAGCCTTCCAGGCAGACAGGGCACGACGTCATTCTCTTAATGACACTCACTAATCTTCATTATACTGGAAAAATCTCCCATAGTAATTGTTGGCTGGGAGCTCCGAGGAAGCGGAAAAATTCTTTCCCTGCTCCCGAGGATGTTGCTGCAGCTCCTGGGGCGATCCAGGGAGCTGAACCCCAGAGCTGCACCTGGAGGTGGCGACGATTCCATGGATGAGGATTCCCCAGCTGAATCCCACAGGATTTCTCAGTAAAGGTCCAGCTTCTCTCCACAAGCCACCTTGATCCCACACTTTGTCCCAACATCTGGGAGGTTTCCAACTTCTCCTTTCCTGGCCAGAGGGGATGGAGGAAGGCAGGAACCATGACCTGTCATCACCATGCTTCCCAATCCACCAGAGAACCATGGAGGAATTGTGGGACTCAGTCCTGTATCCCTCTGCCATTTTCCAGAGGAAAACCTCTGGAATTAATGCCAGACTCAAGGAGAAGGGGGTTGGAAAGACCTGGGAAGGCTGTTGGCTTGCAGACCTGATTTTCCAGCTGAGCCTGGAACCTCCAGGATCGTTTGACAAATGGGGTTTGGAAGTGGATGAATCTGAGGGAGCTCCAGTGGGAAGCGTTTGAGGGCTCATCCCACTCCATGATGGATCTTCGAAGCTCTGGTTGGGTTCCATCCTGCTCCAAATTTGTCATCTCCATGCTGGCATGAACCCGTGGGGACAGTGAGAGATCCCCCAATCCCTCTGCAACCTTATCAAAGGTCCTGGAGCACCAACCTTCCCACCCTTGGAATTGTCCAAGACCAGCTTAGACAGGGCTTTGAGCGACCTGGGATAGTGGAAGGTGTCCCTGCCCTTGGAATGGTTTGGGTGGGACTGGATGGTCTTTGAGGTCCCACCCAACCCATTCTGTGATTCCATGATTAATTTTTCCCCCTCACAGTTAATCCCCTTAACAGGAATTCATCATGAGCTCCGATTCCAGCTTGTGGCACTCACGGGGTTAAACCAAAATCCCACCCGGAGACTCGTTCTTCCAGAAGGACGTCCACTCACAGCTAATTAAGCAAAGCTGCTAATTATCTCCTTGGCTGGCAGCGGGCTGGGGGAAGGGCAGCCAGGGCTGCTCCATGGGTTTTTATGGGATTGGGAAGACGGAGGCGTCTCCTGCAGCACAGCTGATGCCAACAGCTCATGAGCGTGGTGACACTGAAGCTTTTAATTGCCACCAGCCCAAATCTGCGTTGTCCCTGTCACTGCTCCATGTCCCCATCACCGACAAATGCCCGCCAGATTCTGGCTCGGGTCCCACTTCCCAAAATTGAAACACCAGTCCCTGTTTCCCAACCAAACAGCTCCACGCTTCCCAAATCTCACTCCTTCCCACTCTTCCTGGGAATTGCATCCACTGAGCTCGTGGGTGGGAGATCAGGTTGTTCATGGATTCATGGAGGGCGTTTGGCTGGCAAGGATAAAAACCTGATCCTATCGCCCTGCTGGTTTTCCCTCCTGGAGAGCTCAGAATTCTTTCCCTCCTCTTCCTTAAGTGGCAATTAATTCCGATGCTTCCCAGGAGGTCACTTGGCAGCAGGGAATTCCAGGGAAAGGGGGGATGGAACGCGGCCAGTGCCGTGAGGGAGATTTTCCACCCGCACGTGTCTTGGATTGGGATGGAGATCAGCTTGGAACAGCTGGAAAACATGCTGGGAAAAGGGATGAGGAACATCTTGCTCTTCCTAGTCTCCGTTTTCAACATGGAAAGCAAAGGAAGAGCTGGAGGTGAAAAATATCCAGGAATTTCGAGTTTATCAAAACCCGGAGCAACCAGGCAGGGAGTCACTCCATAAATCCCCAAAATCCGGTCTCATTCTTGTCTTGGAGTTTTAGGGTTTGACAAGGACCTGGTGGGGTTGAATGGGGACTTTTGGGGTTCAATGAGGACTTGGGGAATTCAAGAAAGAATTGGAGGGGTCTAACAAGGCCTTGGGGGGGTTCAAGAAGGATTTTTGGGATTCAATTAGGATTTTGGGTTCAGTGTGGATTTGGTGTTCAAGAAGGAGTTTCGAGGTTCAATGAGGATGTTTATGGCCCAGTGAGGATTTGGGGTTCAGTGAGGATTTGGGGTTCAAGAAGGACTTTTGGGGTTCAGTGAGGATTTTGAGGGTTCAGTGCAGATTTGGGGTTCAAGAAGGAATTTTGGGGTTCAATGAGGATGTTTATGGTCAAGTGAGAATTTGGGGTTCAGTGAGGATTTGGGGTTCAAGAAGGACTTTTAGGGTTCAGTGAGGGTTTTTGGAGTCAAGAAGGACTTTTAGGGTTCAGTGAGGATTTGGGGTCCAAGAAGGACTCGGTGAGTTTCAGGAAGGACTTTTGGGGTTCAGTGAGGATTTAGGGGGTTCAATGAGGATTTGGGGTCGAAGATGGACTTGGTGGGTTTCAAGAGGGACTTTTGGGATTCAGTGAAACTTTTGGGGTTCCTTGAGGAATTTTGGGAGTTCCAAAAGGACCTGAAGGCCACACATGAAGGGAAGGGATGAGGAGAAGGACTGGAAAAGCGGGAATAAAACATCAGTGACATTCACTGCCCCACCCATCCCAACCCCGATGCCAGAGGGAAATTCTGGCTACCTGTAGTGCAGGAGCTGTCCTTCGGTGCTGTAATCCCGATAAATGTCATATTCCTTCTCGAACACTCCGGAAGGTGATGAACTGGAAAACAGGAATGGACCAGGAGTTACCATCAGTGTCTCCTCTAGGATTAATGGAGATGAATCCCACCAGGATGGACTCCACCTGTCCTGGATCTGCTTGTGGGACCTGCTCAAGCTTGGAGTCATGGATTTTTTATTTTGAGTTGTTGACCAGATGATGACCAGGCCACCCACGGCCGTGGTCTCCAGGTTCATGTACAACCCTTCAAATTTTCCCTTAAAACATCTGAGCAAATCCCAAACATTTCCCGGATTCATCCCACCCTTTCTGAGTGCTGTTCCTACTCTTCAACAACCTTGGATGGTCAGAGCCAATACCGGAAGAGGAAAATCCTCCCAAAACCCCTTTTTGCTACGTTTTCATCTAAATCTGAGCCTGCAGAGCTTTTGTTCCCTGAAGATGGAGAAGGTCGTACTACCAACCTACTCCAAGAGGCACTACACTTGCAAAAACACAGGAAAAAAAACATCTGGAAGCATGGGATAGAATTTCCAAGCTGATTTTTGGACTTGGTGGGGCTCGGTGAAGACTTAGGAATTCAAACTTGGAGTCCAAGAAGGATTTTTTGGGATTCAAGAATGACTTAAAGCCTCTCTTGTAGGTTCGAACCCCCTCTTGATCCATATTTTTGACTCCACACTTTTCCAATGGCCATGAATCCATGCTGAGACTCTCCAGCACTTCCCAAAAACTGGGTATGGATCATTGTCTTTCCAATATGTCTTTCCATCCCTGCTGCCAATGAGCACAGGCAAAGGTTTATTTTTGCCTTAACAGTCCTTCCTGGCGGGAATGTGCTCGAAATTGGTCCCGTTTTGAAAACACAGAGCAAATAATAAGAAAACATCTGGAGAAATACCTTTATTCCAAAAAAAACCCCCACCCCTAAAATCCCCCCACATTTCCTTGTTAAGACTCTCCCGTTAATAAAATCTGGATCCGATGTTGGTTATGGGAGGAAAAAAAGAGGGAAAAGAAACAAATCTTCCTAATAGGATAAAGCTCCAAAATTTGAGTGGTGGAGCAAGGAGGCAATAAAATTAAGCTTTTGTCAAAGCTAATTTTAATGGGATTTAGCCCTGGAATTATGGCTGTGTGGAATTGCTTAATCCCCTTTTCCTCACCAGCGTGTGAATGGATTTCCTCCTCCTCCTCCAGGATTCCTGAGAGAAAGGCACCGCCTCTGATTCTGGTGCTGTACCCAAATACACGGTGGAATTCAGAAGGATCCCCAAATCCATGGTGGAATCCAGATGGATCCCACCCCTGGAAGTGTCCAAGACCAGACTAGAGCAACCTGGGATAGGGGAAGGTGTCCCTGCCCAGGAACTGGATGGGCTTTAAGGTCCCTTCCAACCCAAACCATTATGTGATTCCAGGATTCCAGGGGAGTTCAGGAGTTGTTCAAGGTCCTTCCCTATGGATCTGCTTCCCAGCACTCTGCCCGCCATCCCTGGGGAAAGTCTGGTGCAAATGTCAGTTTTTCAGTCTAAAAATTCCACCAGAACCCGACCATGGCCAAAATGGACATTGGAATTCCCCACATGGGATGGACCAACAGATCCTCCCACTGCCATTAGCAAGGTCCACACCCCTCCAAGGAGAGAATTCCCACTCCTCCAGATCCCAGGTTTCTGTTCCAAGTGCCAGGATCAATCTTGACGTGCTCCTCCATCCTTAATTTTGGCTGAGCCTGAGGATGGGTGCTCTTTTCTTGGAGCTTTTCCAAATTGTTGCTTCCAAGATCTTCCCAATCCATCTTGGTTCCCATCCATCCTTTCTCCCACTGTTCCATTTCCCATCAGCGCTAATTATCCCTGTCCAAATGAACTCCACGCTTCCTCCGATCCATCTCCGACAAGGTTTCTGTGCAGACGGAGCTGATGGATGAGCAAATCCATCCCAAAGATTCCGACTGGTGGGAGCCTGGGCAGGGAATATCCGCAGGGATCCATGGGATGACAGGGCGGTTGGTTGCCCATTCCCAGGGATGGCTGCCCTTGCTTTTCCGGGATGAGCTGAATTTGTGGGAATCATTAAAAACCACCGACTGAGATTCCGCCGTTAACGAGCAGCCCCTGGAATTGGCTGGAGAGCCCGGGTCAGGATTCCCTGTTAATTCCTGGTTAATATTTAAACAGCACCACTGCTGGATTCTGGCTATCCTGACTTCCTGCAGGCACGGATGCGACGGAGCATGGTCCTTACCCTTGGCCAGTTGTTTTTCCAAGGTTTTTAAGCCAAATCCTTATGAATTTTGCTTGACTAACAGATTTGTTGTATTAAAGGAGGAATTTAATGATGGGTGGTGAAACACGGGAGAAATCTGTGGCTGCTCCATCCCTGGAATATTCCAGGCTGGGTTGGATGGGGCTTGGAGCAACATGGGATAGTGGAAGGTGGCCCTGTCCGTGGAAGGGGGGTGGAATTGGATGGTTTGGAGGTCCCTTCCAACCCATACCATTCCATGTTTCAGGTTTTTCCTGCAATCACCACCTTAAACCCAGTTTGTGTCCTCGAGCCAGACATTCCCACCCAACCTGGCCTTGGTCCAACCTGGAACAACTGGGATAATCTGGAAAGCTCAAACCAAACGAATTCCCAAAGTGGCTTCCAGAAACAAGGGGCTACAGGCACTGGATTGCATCCCAGAAATCCCAATGGATAAAATCACATGGAGCTGATCACAGGAAGCAAAACCAGTTCCAATCCAAAACCCGACTGGTTTGGAAACCTGGTTTTGGTTTGGGAAAAGTGTCCTGAGGTCTCCCCAAAATCCTTCTCCATGCAAAGCCAGCCCTGCTCCCTCATTTTCTCCTCACATATCCTGTGCTGACCATCCTGGTGATTCCCCCCTGGATTCTCCCAGGTTTTTCAGGTTTCAGATCACCCAAAATGACCTGAAGTTGCCCAGTTGTGGTCAAACAAGGATTTAATCTTCCCTGGACCTTCTGAGGTGCTCCCAACTTCCCTTCCTCACCTGCCCCGGGATAACACTTCCCATCATTCCCAGATCCGTGGGCAGCCACTGGTTTGTCCATCCTGTGGCTACACCTGGTCTTGCCAAGCTTCAGGAAGTTTTTCCCAACCTGTCCTCAATCCATAGGATGCCTCAGAGCTCCAGCTTGTCTGGTGGCTCCACAGATTATTGATAAGGATATGGATCGGGAGAGGCGCCAGGATGGGCCTGGGAGGAGCCAAACATTGGGAATTAAACTTCAACCACCCTCCGAGCTGGACGATCCGGTTTTTATCCAGCAAATCGTGTCCCTGTCTGGATGAGGGATACATCCAAAGCCCTCCTGGGACACTTTGAAGGTGATTTTCCACTAATAAAGATGATTTTCCATGAATAAAGTTGATTTTCCATGAATAAGTGTGATTTTTCCAATGAAAAACGTGATTTTCCAATAATTAGGGTGATTTTCTGTTAATAAAGATGATTTTCCATTAATAAAGGTGGTTTCCTACTAATAAAGGTAATTTTCCAATAACAAAGGCAATTTTCCATTAATAAGTGTGATTTTCCAATAATTAAGGGGATTTTCCAATAACAAAGGCGATTTTCCATTAATAAGTGTGATTTTCCAATAATTAAGGGGATTTTCCAATAACAAAGGCGATTTTCCATTAATAAGTGTGATTTTCCAATAAAAAAGGTGATTTTCCATTAAGTGTGATTTTTCCAATGAAAAGGGTGATTTTCCACTCATAAAGGTGATTTTCCAATTATTAAGGTGATTTTCCACTAATGAAGGTGATTTTCCAATGAAAAAGGTGGTTTTCCTCTAATAAAGGTGATTTTCCATTAACCAGGATGCTTTTATATCAATAAAGTTGACTTTCCCTCAGCAATTTTCCCTAACCCACAGCTTACAAAGCCTCCAGCATAGACACAAATTTATCCTTGGCACCTTTATCTCGAGAATCTCTGGGAGAACAACAAAACCTAAGGAATTAAAAAAAAAAAATCAATAAATCCAGCTGGTTCCCCCCCACCTCCCCCTGCACCTGGAACAGGAAGTGGCGCCATTCCCCACGCTTTTGGAAAATCAGGGAAAGTGAGCGGCCTGAAATAGCTCGGCTCCATGGCAAAAGCCAGGAATAGAAATGAAATCCTGGCTCCAAATCCTCGGCTTTAATCGCTGCCCTTCATACTCTTAATTACAGCCCCCACTTCCAATAAAACTTCAAAGATGGTTTTCTTTGGAATTATGCAACCGGAATTTTGCGGCCGACGCAAGCACTCGGAGGAATTAGGCAAATATCCGCCTAATCCGGAGCCTCGTTTCGCAACGGGAAGCGGGGAATTCAAGGAAAGGATATTAAAAAACTTTAGCCCCCCGATTTTTGGAGCAGGAAATGTCGGATATGAGCATTTTTTTTCCTGGGAAATATTCGAGGATGGAATGAGGAAGGGGAGTTCAGTCTTGTTCGGGTTATGCCAGGAATGTGTTTTCCACTGTTTATCCCCAAATATTTCCTCAGAAGGTTTCACCCCCCAGGAGCTTCATGATCTCAATAAACTCAAGGATCATGGCAAGGAATTGAATTAAGGAAGGAGCCTGGAAAATGGGCCCAAGGATCTTGGAAGTCTTTTCCGACCTTAACAATTCCAGGGAAAACTCACCCGGATGGGTGGGATGAGACCCGGCACTGTTGGAGCACCCTCAATGATGGAAAAGGGGGAAAGGAAGCCGAAGGAATTTTGGAGTAGGAAAATCTCCCATGGGGGGGAAATCAAATCTTTGGATAAATTCAGGAATGCTGGGAGATACTATCAAAAAATTCCATCACTCTCTGGCAGTGCCCCATCCCTGGAAGTGTCCCAGGCCAGGTTTGGAGCAACCCAAAGCATTAGAACAGACCTCAAAGACCACAGAATTCCAACCCCTTTGCCATGGACAGGGACATCCAATGTCACTCAGAGCTGGATTTTTGCCAGGAAATGGGTGGGAATAAGCCAAAACCAGGGATAAAACACCACAAAAAGCCATTGGAAAACTGAATTTGGGAGCCTTCCCAACAAACTGCCTCACAGTTTGGGAAATTGAGGATCTCGTGGAACCAGGGGAAGAGTTGGGTGAATTTCCAGGTGATCCTTAAATTAAAAAAAAAAATAAATTTCAGGACAACTCAGCTGCGATGGATCCAGCTCCTTGTCATGGATTCCAGAAGGGTGGGAAGAGGAGATAAATCCATGTCCTGAGCACACGAATCCTTGGATTGTGCAAGGTATGCCCAACAGAGGTGAAAATGGCAAAAAGCAAAGCAAGCAAATATTGAAATGTAATTCCCAGAAAAACTGTGGCTGCCCCATCCCTGGAAATGTCCAAGGCTAGGCTGGATGGAGCTTGGAGCAACTTGGGATAGGGGAAGTTGTCCCAGGGGGATGGAACTGGAAAAAGCAGGGATTTGTTACCACAGGCAGCAAATAAAAGGGAGGAAAAAAAAAAAGAAAATTTGAATTTCAAGAATACCAAAAATTCCCTCCAACATTCCCTTCCAGAGCTGGATTCAGGGACTGGGGACANAATAAAAGGGAGGAAAAAAAAAAAAAAATCTGAATTTCAAGAATACCAAGAATTCCCTCCAACATTCCCTTCCGGAGCTGGATTCAGGGACTGGGGGCAGGAAGAGCCCGTGGGGGTTTTCCCGGCCACCGGAGCCAGGGGGACGTTGATGCCCAGACATCCTGCTCTGCCCATCCACCCCCGTGGATAAAACATTGGGAAGGGAAGGGTTTCCAATGGAATGCCAAGGTCTGGGAACAGGATGAGGTTCCCACAGCACTGGGGACTGGAAAGATGGAGAAATTCCAGGCCATCATCTTTGTCCTTAAGGGATGGGAGGGATGAGGCAGGTGTTTTAGGGTTGATCCAGATCCAGGTGGGAGTTTCAACATGATCAACAATTCCAAGCTTTAAAACATTCTTTTTTTTTTTTTTTTCTCTGGTAGGGAAAAAAAAACATCAAACAGTGGAAATTTTATGGAAATTTCACAGGAAAACTTCATCAAATGCTCAAACCCATGGTTTGGGTTGGAAGGGAAAATCCCTATCCCAGGGGGCTCCAACCTGGCCTTGGACAGTTCCAAGGATGGGGCAGCCACAGATTCTCTGGGAATTCCATCCCAGCACCTCAGGCAGGAATTCCTTCCCAAATCAAATCTTTTGTTGTCCTCTGGCAGTGGGAGGCCATTCCCTGTGTCCTGTCCCTCCATCCCTTCTCCCAAGTCCCTCTCCAGCTCTCCTGGAGCCCCTTTAGGCAGTGGAAGGGTCTCTAAGGTTTCCCTGGACCCTTCCCTTCTCCAGGTGAACATTCCCAAGTTCCTCCTTGTTCCTCACACCAGGAGATGTCATCCAGCTGGGAAAATCCAACATTTGAGTGAAGAAAGGCCTGGAATTCCAAACCTTAAGCTCCTGCTGGAGGCAGGACATTGGAAAGGAAGCCCTTGAGGATCCTTTCCATGCCACGGTCCTTCCATGTGGTTGTTCCAGAGCAACTCCAGGTCCTCGGTTTCTCTTCCTTCTCATCTTGGAGGAAGGCTGGGAATCCCTGCAGGGGCCTGGAAAACCCTCGGGCAGCAGATGCTGCGGAGATTTATGTCATTGATCCACCTGTTTTCCAAACCCCAGCACTGCAGGTTCTTCCCCCTGCCTCCCAAGAAAGGAAATAAATGGAGAATATTCCAAGGAAAAATCGTGGGATGCTCACATTGGGTATTTTAGAGCTTTGAGGCATCTTTTACTCCACAAACCTGTTTTTTTGGGATCTTTTGGAGTGAGGAAACAGCTGCTGCCTGTAAGGGGGAAGGCTGTTTTTGATCCCAGAAGGCTCTGGTGGGCACATTCCAGGGACTGGATTTTGAGAGAATTCGCCTTGGATATTCCAGCTCAGCCACACTTAATCCAGGAAGGTGTAAATGCTGCATGTTATCTCCGGTATCCCAGTGCCTTTGGAACTGGGACATGCGAAAAAAACGTCGGAATCCTGAGGAATAACTTGGGCACAAATTCCCAGCAGATGGGATTTGGGTGAAGACCCCTCAAATTCCAAGATTCCTGAGTTTTGGTCCAAGGAAAACGCTCCCGATGGTCAAAAATCCACTTCCTTGTCCTTCAAGCTTCCACTTGGAATTCCTCCTTGGAGAAGCAGCGGCAGAGCCGAGTTTTCCATGGAAAAGGCTTCTTTTTCCCTGCCTGACACCTTCTCCAAGGATTTCAAGGCAATAACCTCAGACACTTCCTGGCGGCGTGGAAAATCCCAGCGACCTGGCACAAAATCCAGCTGATGGCTCCTGCTCCGAGATTTCACGGCTGTCAAGTCACGCTCCGGAGAAAAGCCTCCATTTAAGACAAGCATGGAAAACTCCAGGGAAACGCTGGAAAATCCTGCTGGGAATGCTCTGCTGACCACCAGGACAAAGCTGCTGTTGAGATCCCAGGTTTGATTCCCAAGCTGGTTCTGGCTGCTAATTAGAACAAATCCCACCTCACCATGGAAGCGCGAGGTGATTCCAGTGGCAAATTCCCTGTGGATTCCAAGGGCTGATGCATCCCTGACCCATATGGGTGGGATGGAACATCCCCATGGATGTGAGGAATGGATTGGGAGCACCCTCCAGCATCTCCAGCCAAACCTGGAGATGCTCCAGTTCCTAAATCCTAAATTTTAAAGGAAGCTCTGGGTGTGAATTCCAATAAAAATTTTCCCACTTCTTTTCCCTTTTCCAAACAGATGAGCTGACCCTATCCAGAAATCTTTAAATAAGATTTCATGGGATAAAACCTGGACTGGGGGTTTCACCAGGAAACCTCTGGGAGCTCCTTCCCAGCTGCAGATCTGAGAAAACACCCATGGAATCATGGAATAGTTAGGGACCTTCAAGATCATGGAATTCCACAGTGACACCCTCCACTATCCCAAGCTGCTCCAAGCCCCGTCCAACCTGGCCTTGGACACTTCCAGAATGGGGAAAATGAGGGAATGGGTTTTTTTTCCAGCCAGGATATGAAGATCAAGAGTGGGATGCAGCCATGGTTTGGCTGAGTCGACAGGACTCATCCCTGTCACCTCCAGGGATGCAGGTGGAAATTCCAGTCAGCAGGAATTTCTGCTCCCTCTAGTGGCATCCGATTTTTTCTTAATTTTATTGAATTTTTAAAGCTCCAAGACCAGGGATCTGCTCAATCCCAATCCCTGGAAAGGCCAAAACCTGGAATTCTTGAAGATTCAAGGACACACAACCTCCCATCAGCCAAACTCAGTCTGGGGCTGAATTCTTTTTCTCTTCCAGGAGATTTCCAGGGATTCAACCTTTTTATTTGAGAGTCCAGCTCTCCTCCCACCTCATCCAGCAGATTTGCATCCCATAATGGGAACGGGGAATGTGGGGGTGGAGGACACCAAGGATTAGTGATCTGGAGTGTCCGTGCTGGGTCTGATGTGGGAATCCCACCAGGTGGGGTGCTGATCCCACCTCAGGAATGATCCTTTCCCCAGGAAATTCCTGATCTCATCTCAGGAATGATCCTTTCCCCAGGAAATTCCTGATCTCACTTCAGGAATGATCCTTTCCCCAGGGGAGCTGCTGATCCCACTCCTGTTCTTGCAGCAAATCCCAGGGAATTTAAAATCCATCCCCCGACCTTGTGAACCTCTCATGTCGCTTTGGGAATGGGATCCTGTTCCATCAACATCTCCTGGGCTGTTTTCCCACCAGGAAAGGGGGAATTCTGCCCCTCTGACCTGCTCTGGTGAAGCCCCACCAGGAATTCTGCATCCAGCTCCAGGATCCAATATCATGAGGATGTGGAGATGTTGGAGCAATTTCAGAGGAGAATTCCAAGGGCTGGAGCCCCTCTGCTCTGGAGCCAACTGGGAGAGCTAGGAATGTCCAGCTTGGAGAAGGGAAGCATCCAAGGAGACCTCAAAGCCCCTTCCAGTGCCTAAAGGGGCTCCAGGAGAGCTGGAGAGGGACTTGGGACAAGGGACAGAGGGACAGGACAAAGGGAATGGCTTCCCACTGCCAGAGGGCAGGGAGAGATGGGATATTGGGAAGGAATTCTTCCCTGGGAGGGTGCTGAGGTGTTGGAATGGAATTCCCAGAGAAGCTGTGGCTGCCCCATTCCTGGAAGTGTCCAAGGCCCCGTTGGATGGGGCTTGGAGCATCCTGGGGTGGTGGAAGGTATCCCTGCCCATGGAAAAAGCTGAAATTCCATGATCCTTCAGGCCTTTTCCAACCCAAACCATTCCATGATTCTCTAATTCCATGACCCTGGGATTCCACATCTGCCTGCAGTGAACGACTCCAAATCCATCTCCCTCCCCAAAACCCCCCTGCCCCACGAGGACCCCCCCATCCCCAGGCTCAGAGATTCCATCAGAGCCTTTTCCAGGACCTCAGGAAGGTGGAACCTCGCCCAAGGTGTGGAGCCTAGGCCGCCTCTGATGTCCCACATGAAAGCACTCACTGAGCCGGGAATTCCTGTTCCCATTCAGCCACAGTTTCTGTCTGGGAGCACGAGTTGGGAACAGGAATTCCACCCCTGCTTGGTCTCCTCAACCTGGTCAGGTCTTTAACGTGGTCAAAGGCATCAATTAAGAGAAGACAAATACATTAATTAATGACCTGCCTCAGGTTGCCCAGAAAAGCTGTGGCTGCTCCATCCCTGGAATTGTCCCAAGTCAGGTTGGGTTGGTGTCCCTGCCCATGGCAGGAGGTGGAACAAGATGGATTTCAAGGCTCCTTTCCAACCCAAACCATTCCAAGATTCTGTGATTTGCAGCTTTTAATCCATAAAAGATGAAACGACAACGGAGGAGCAACACAAACATCCCTGAATGCTGTCCTTGGGAACTGAGCACTGACTCCCTTCTCCTTCCTGAGGGAAATTATCCCTGCCAGGAGCTCCCCAGACTTGTGGGACAAGCCGTGGCTGTGGCGTGAATCATCCCAACTCCTTGGGGAGATCTTATCCAGGGAAATAATTTAAAACCACTCTGGGCTGTAAACACAATTTCTAAACCCAAATTTCCAATCTTAAAAATGAATTTCAGAGGATGAGAAATTATTCCTTTAAGGAATCTTTCTGCAGGGAACATCTAAAATGTCCCTAAGGTGGAGAAAACACCTTTTCCTGATGTTTTCCCCTCTTTCTCCTTGTTTTATGGAGGATCCAACTCGGTGGAGACCCACCAAGGGTCGAACTGGAGGAACCATCCCCAAAATCTCTTTGCCCAAGACCTGCAGCATGCGGGTTGCTCTTGGAGACCACCAGGACTGGGAATTCCCGATTTTTTTTCCTCCCCCCCATCCCACCTTTACCTTTCCGTTTCCTCCTTCACCACAGAATACTGGCTGGGCTGGCGGCTCGACCGCTGCTCCTGCACCTTCTCGTTGCCCTCCAGCTCCTGCTCCAAGGACGAGCTGGTGCTTCCCTCCCTGCTGACATTGCTGCTCCTGCCGGGGCTGTTTTCCGTGGAAGCCCGCGGCGACTCCGTGTTCTGCTTCAACGTCTGCAGCTTGGCCAGTGGGATGATGTCGCAGTTCTGGGGACGGTGCCACACCGTCCTCTGCGTGGTGGCATTGTAGTAGTAGAAGCGGGAGGTGTTGGGGTCGAAGAGCTCCCACCACTGGTTCTCATTGGTGCGTTTGATCCTCACCCCGGCGGGGGGGTCCCACACGCACTCCCCCGTGATGAGGTTGGCGTACATGCGCTCCCGGGTCCGAGGCTCGATGATTTCCACCCATTCCAGCCTGGGAAAGGACAAGGAGAGAAGGGAAAAATCAACCAAGCCATCTCTGAAGGTCGCCCAAGCCACCCGACAATTCCGTGATTTAACGTGAGCGTTAAGATGGAGAAGAGCGACTTCTCAACTCTTCATTCCACCCCCATCGAGTCTCCCGTGTCCAAGACTCGATGATTTCCACCCATTCCAGCCTGGAAAAGAACAAGGAGAGAGGGAAAGTTCAACTAAGGTCCCTCCCAACCCCAACCATCCAATGGTTCCGTGACTCAGCGCTCACGGGGTGAAGAAGAGGAATTTGACAATTTTTCCTTCCACCCCCATGAAGTCTCCCAGGTCCAAGACTTAATGATTTCCACCCATTCCAGCCTGGAAAAGAACAAGGAGAGAGGAGAGATTCATCCAAGGTCCCTTCCAACCCCAATGACCCAGTGGTTCCGTGATAGCAGCGAGCGCGGGATGAAGAGAGACTTCACAACTCTTTCTTCCACTCCCATCGAGTCCCACAGAATTATTTACACAAAACAGAGAATTTTCCAAAGGGTCTCCAACCAATCCCTGATTTTCAGCTCCCAGGGAAACCCAGCAAGTCTGCAAAACACACGCCTGGGCTGGAGCACCCCAATGTCCACCTGGGATCGCAGCATCCATCCTGAACCCTTGAAGTTCCAGACCTGGGGATCAAAGCACGTTCCATAACGGAATGGGAAGGACTGGAGCAACTGGAATCACCAACCTGGCGATGAATTTCTCCTGAACAACCACCCTGCAGCCCAGCTCTGCCGCCCAGACCACCAAACTCGGCAGCATTTCCCACAAAAACTCCAAAATGATGGATTTGACCTCCTCTGGTTCAAGCTGGAGCCACGCAACTCCCCGGCACTCCAAAGATCCCAAAGCTCCTTCTGTCCCGATTTCGACACCAGGAAAAGGCGTTGGCTCTTTGGGTTCCACCTCCGGCACTATCCCAAAACCACAGGCCCCAAAACACCTGGGCTGGGTGACAACTATGGGTGGCACCGACACCGAAACCTGATGGTGGTGGGGATGGAGATGGTGAGGGCTGAACAGGCCCAGACGTGTCCTGGCCCCCCTGGGAAGGAATGGGATGGGATCTGGGATGGGA
>VZTT01046435.1:18200-33356 GCA_013400855.1 Buphagus erythrorhynchus | reverse complement strand
CAGACAGGCTTTCAGGCACACAAATCCTTCTTCAGGTCTTCAGGAAATAGCAGCAGTGTTGCTTACACCAGCATTCCATATCAGTGAGGCAGCTTTGGTCCCAGTAAGGTTTAAAAGCTGTGCTTACAAGTGTGTGTATTGCACGGCCCTTCCCACTGGGGAGAGCTTCAGAGCAGAACACAGGCAAACATCATTCACCTCTTCCCACTACACACCCTACAAACAAGTACACACACCTACATCCTACAAGGAGAGGTAGTGTAAGGTCACTTACTATTGAGAAAAATCTTCAATACCTTATGACCAAGCCACATCTTCTCCACAGTCACCCTGCTGTTGGGAAGGACTTGGGCAAAGCTGTGGGCTTCACAGTGCAGGTGGTTAACTTCAGGATTCATGCTGGAAATTCTGTCTCCTAGTATTTACAGCTGTCCAGCAAAGAGCTGTGGGACCAGCTGGCAAAATTAGTTTTATTCTCTTTCCTGTAATCGCTTTACAGGGAACAGTGTTTCCCAGAGTTTCTGAAGTCATTGTTGACTGACCAGCCACCTGATAACAAAACATGTGATTAAAAATGCTACACAGGCAAGATGGTTCTGCAGAAAAGCTGTGAACAGCTTCTCATAGTCTTTTAGATTGTTTGTGGTCACAGAGATTTCTTACTTATCTTCCTTTTTTTTCCTGGAAATCTTCAAAAGTATATACTAAAGTCTTTCTAGTTAAAGAACACGGGTGAGGTGGTCCAAAATTAAACGTTTACGTTAACATTTACTGAATCTTAACATTAACTGTGACACTCATTTCTGTATTACCACGCTAGGAACTGGGGTGTTAACTGTAGTTAATAGTTGTGGTATTAAGAAGCTGAGGATGCTTTTTGCTCATGTGAATATTTTCATGGTATGTGGACTGTGAGAACTCTGGATTTTGCATTTTTTCATGAGTGTAGTAATGGGTGTGTTAATTATGTGGCTTCTCTACTAGGCCCTATTCGAAAATGATTGTGTTTCAAGAAACTGTCACCACATGAAAATTGTAAATAAGTATTAATGCTTCTGTAGAAATTGAAAGGATGAACTGTTTAGGACTTCAAGAGACATGAACAACCTGTGAGCAAGTAATGCTGTAAACAGGAATATGATTATTGGAAAAGCTTAGTTCCAAGGGAGAAATACATCTTAAAAATTACACAAGCCAAAAATCTTAGTTTAAGGTCTGCTTTTGAGCATTGATGTTCTGATGTAAAGGTGTGTTACATTGGTCTTGAAAGCCCTTAAAAGTTTAGGAATTTGTGGGAGTCTATCTTTGTATAAAATAAAGTGTTTCAAATGTGGTTCTGAATTATCATACCTGGCTGTGCCACTCCCAGCCTGGCCAATCTTTGATCCCTTTTATATGTTTCTCCACCCAACTGTGTGCCCAGTGACACATCCCCATGGCATGTAGGCTGGCATCAACTCCAGAACAGCACAGACAGCTGCTTCTCTATCCCAGAAGAGGTTTTAGTGGAGGAGTCATGAAGACAAGCAGATTCTCTGGTGAATTTCAGAATTTGTTTCATTCCTTTTAGTACCCAGCCAAGATGTTTGTGTTTGAATGCATGGCTGTGAGTTACTGTGGGCCAGTGTTTCTTTTTCTTTATGTGCTCCAAAAGGAAAATGATTAGTTTGTCAGTGAAAGAGCTTCATTCTTACTTGAAACAAAGGTCCTTTCATATTCCCAATTATTTTAAGACACTTCTATGCTGCCAGAGTAGAAGTAAAAACCAAGATCCATACTTAATCCCCATAACAATAATTGTGTTGCCATGTGTACATCACACATCTAACTCACAAAATATAATTCCACATCTGGATTCTGCAGCCACTACAGGGCTCTGATGCTCTGGTCTTTAGACATCTTTGACAGAAAGGTTTGAAATGTGAAGGCAGATCCATCACTGAATCAATGCTTGAGATCAACCCCATATTTAGATTGGATCTCTTTATTAAGACATAAACTCTCTCTCTTCTAAAACTGGAAGAATGGCATGAAGTAAGAAGCAAAAAAAAGAAGTGAACTACTGAGGAAAAAAGCATCTACTCACAAACCACTAGTTTTTGCTACCTGTCACTCTTCTTTAATAGTGATGATGTTGCAGCTTTTTAAAATGGAAACAGCAGCAGTAGTGTCCAGGACTCAGGTTAATGTGCCAGCTACACATGAATGGTGCACATTATAAATATACATTTAAGGTCCTTTCATGCATACCACAGCTAACTAACAGCCAGCTCCACCTCAGTGTTTTTCCAATACTGCATTTATGGAGTAGCCAGTAGTAAAGGAAGGCTGGAAATGGCAGTGCTAATGGTAGCAGCAGATGACTTTGCACATTATTCCATTTCTGCTGCATCTGATTATAAATTCAGGTGGGACATGTCAATAGGCCACAGAAGTAAAACTCTTGTGTTCATTTTCTCACCGAGAACTCAACATGTTTGTCTCATCTGGCTTTGCTTGGTGGTAGCTTTGTCTCTTGTTGTTTCACTGAGACTTTTCTCTTTTCCAGGTGCCAGGAGATAACGAGAAGCACTGGAAGCCAGTGTTAGTGGTTTTGACAGAGAAAGATCTCTTAATATATGAGAGCATGCCACGGATGAAGGAAGCCTGGTTCAGCCCTGTGCATACCTACCCCCTGCTCGCCACCAGGTACCTTTGCTTTTTTATCATCA
The DNA here is from genome assembly GCA_013400855.1 of Buphagus erythrorhynchus. Lineage (NCBI taxonomy): Eukaryota > Metazoa > Chordata > Aves > Passeriformes > Sturnidae > Buphagus > Buphagus erythrorhynchus. The sequence goes on along the minus strand of VZTT01046435.1, from coordinate 30,645 downwards.
CGGCTTTCAGGAGCAGTGGGAACAGCTGAGTCAGCCAGGAATGGGTATAGCTGGTACACAGCTGTAGTCACACTTCAAATGTGGTTGGAGAAGCAGATTCTTCTTCAGTGGGCTGGTGTGCTGAGCTTAACTCCTCTCTTCTCCTCCATTTCAAGTTCTGGCTGAGGCTGATGACCAGAAACTCACTGGGATTTTGGATGTGGCCACTTGGCCTGAATACAGAGGCAGGAATGCTAAAAAAGCCGAGAGCTCCATCTCCTGAGATTCCTATCTCAGTGTGCAGACCTGTGGGTTTGGCAGAAACACTCCAACCTCCAGTTGCTCCTCCAGGCTGAAAAAAAGTGAACTTGTTGCCCTGAGTTGAATATTTTGAATGTTCTGGTGTGGCAGTTCTACACCAGCAGTTTGGGCCTTTTGGAGGGTTCCACATGTGACAGAGACACTTTCAGCACAGCTTCTGTTCTTGCTCTAGCAAATTAATTCCTGTCTTTTTTTAGCTTAAAATGGTAAGCTGGGAGGACACATTCTTGAATCTAGGTTGCAAATAAGCATTTGCATTATTTTGAAGGTATCCATTAACACTGATTCAGAGCTTTCCCATGGTTGCCTTTATGCAGTGGAAACTGTCCGTGCTTCTTGATGTGAATCTTAATCATGTTTCTCTGCCAGTATGGTCAAAGGGCTTGAGAAAGAGCTGTTGTTCCTTGTTTCAGCCTTGCTACAGGCCTCTATTATACCATTTTCAATGAGTTCTCATTCAGAAGGGCTGGTTGCCCCAGCCAGAAGCAGTGGGTCTCTTACTGCACTCTCATTAATTTTTGTTCTCTGTGTCTCCCCAAATGAACTGACACTTTGCTGCTAAGCCATTGTATTAAAAAAAAAAAAAATTGAATTCACTGATTTACACTGATGGTTGATTTTTCCAGTCTGCCTACCCATGACAAGGCTTTCAGACTTCCTGGGAAGCCCCCTTCTGACTCCCCCTTTGTTACCCTAACACAGGGTGAAAGACACCAGCTTTGCAGCTTGCAGCCTGCTGCATGGTATGGTGCTGGATGTTGACAATTCTAGGTGACAAGTCCCAGTGAAAGCTGGCTGAAGTATTGCAGCCTGTGTCCAGCTGTGTCACTACACCTTAGAGTTTGAGAAGAAATAGCACCCCAGCAGAAGGTGATGCATTTCCTCCCCTTTTTTTCAGGGTTTCATTTTCACATGAGCTCAAATCCTCCTTGAAGTGACTGGGTATCTTGTAGTGCACCCTGCCCCTTCTTGGCCACACATCATCATGTGTAAAGACAAGTCCTTGCTGAGTGTCTCCAGCTCCCATCATCAGTGAGACCAATTTACTGCATCAAACAATCTAAGTCCACATCTTGGGGCCTGTTAATTATTTTTTCTCAAGAGGTCACATTGGATAGCAGACAGACTGGCCTTGGGTGGGGATGGTCATCCCCATCTGTCTGATGGGATACCTTCCTGAATGGAAAAACATTGGTCTTCATGCTGGAGGGGAATGAGAAGTTGCACAGCACATGTATCAGGTTGCTGAAGGGTCTCTACAGACTGGGAAGAAAGAAAGATAGGATGGTCTGTAAGAAAGCCAGAGTGCAGCTCAGAAAGGACATATGCAAAGTTCAGTGCTGGGGAAAAATCACCTCTGCTGTTTTGGGGTGGAATATGAGCAACAAAGTAGCTCTGCCAGGAAGCACCTGAGCACTGTGATAAAATTGCTTGAATCTAAGGTGTGATGTTTTTGAGAGGGGAAAATGAAGACAATCAGCTTGGGTTATAGCAATTGGGTTATAGCAAAAAAAAAAGAAAGAAAGTGTTACATTTTGGGCAGATGTAGTAATCATATCTAACTACAGAGAATGAGTAAAGCCTCAGGTGATACTTCATGTTCATTACAGGCATTGCACTTCCAAAAAGATGCCAGTTAACTGTGGAAGGTCTAGAAGAAAGCAATGCAAATATATAACATAGAAACATTATCAGGAGGGGAATACTTAAGAAACCTTAGTAGCTTAATCTAGAGAAGTCTACGGAAAACATGCCAATAGTTTTCAGATATGAAGATAAGACACAAAGAGGACAGGGGAGTATCTTTTCTAGATCCCTCCTGACCACAACAGGACACAGTTGACTGCACTTGTGGCAGGGAATTGGTGAGGTACTGGTTTAGATTCTTTGGGAATGGTGTGTGCTCCTCATCACTGGGGACATTGAAGGACAGGTGACACACAGCACAGTTAGCCCTATCTCTGTGAAGGGGGATATGCTGGGTGACTTCCTGACAACCATTCCAACCATTCCTATTTCTGTGATTTTTTACTACTATCACTGAATGTAACATCCAGATAAAAAGACAGCAGCTATACAGAATCTGGCATTCAGAATGGAGTCACAATGTGATAAATACACATACACGCATATATATACAGCAGATTCCATAAATGGACAGAATCCCTAAATCATTACACCTCCTGTTTTGGATGAGTTTGATTAAAACTCTGCAGGGTCCTGCTTTTATGATCTGCCACACTGAGTACAGTTATAGCAAAAAAATACAGTAGGTTTTCTGTTGGTATTGACTGCTGTGTTCATTCTTGATCAGTGATTCCCCTCCTCGTGACAAGTTTTTCAATTCCCTCTGTGCATTGATCAGTGCAATTTAGAACTTTTCACCTGGAAACTTTGCAGAGCACATGTTGTAATCTTAGCTGCTCCCATCTTTCAGATTTTTATGAGTCCTTGGGAAAACATTTTTGCTTAGCTAATGCATATTTGAAAAGCTGCTGAAACTGGAAAACTCCAGTGCCAGATACTGTACAGAGTCATGCTTAATCTACCCAAGACATAATGAGCAGAGAAAATTGGTAAGTGGTAGAAGGATTACAATCTTCTCACAGTCCTTTAACAGCAGAATTTTAACATGCCCTTCTTGTTTGTTGATAAGTTTGCCTACAACCTATGGATGCCATTAAGACATAAAAGTATTTTCTAGTCACTCTTTCCCAGCTTTGCAGGGAATATAAATAATAGCTCAAATAAAACTGAGATGAGATTTAAGTTGTTCCTTTAAATCTCTGCATGGAGAGGCACAGTAGCTGGCACACAGCCCTGACTCCAAGGACCTTTTTGTCATAATCTCTGTTTCAGTGTTTCCTTATGCCTGAATAACAGTACCTCCCTCTAGCATGGGAATGGAGCTTAAGTAATTGCATCTTATATGTTTGCAATCAAATTCCATTATCTATCATAGCCAGATATGAAAGGAAAGGGAAAAAAAAAAAGCAGCCCATGTTGGGTTCTGATTAAAGATCAGGTAAGAAGCTTTTGTGTACAGCTGAGGTCTGTAACCAGAAAGTATTAAAGCATTTTCATGGCTAATGACATGGAAAAAATGGGGGAGTTTGGGCGCTGATTAATCATCTGAGCAAGTGGGCAGAGGGACAGGCAGAGAGCACTGAGAGCCACAAGAAAGTGTATGAGGTGCTCTGCAAGTTCTCTTCTTGTCTTCCCAAGGCAGTAAGGGGGGCTGTGGGTGCCTCCATGCAGATGAATTGAGAGAATGTGGATGGTTTCCAAGGAGTACAGCCATTCCAGGGCCGGTTTCAAATGCTAAGTCAGGGTGCCATAGGAAAGGTCAGATGGCAGTGGTGTTCTAACCAGCAGAGCTGTACGGGTGTTGATGCACTTGTACGTGGTCTCTTCTGAGCTAAATCTCAAGTGAGCAGCTGAAGGCATCCTTTGAATGTCAGTGCTGGTTTCACTGTCCTTCCTGAAGAGACCGTTAGATCTGGCTGTTGCAGTAAATTGTAGAAACTCTTCCCATAGCATTAGGATGAGATGCAGGTCCCAGTGCATCTCACCCTGCACCAGCGCTTCATGTTAGTCCATGCCCATCTTGCTATCACATGTTTGCAAAGAATAAGGGTAAGAAGGTCCCCGAAATACAGAGAGACAAGGGAGAAACGAGAGATTAGCAGTGTCTCCATGCTCCCGGGAGCTGCCAGGGCTGCGTTTTTCAGGCACTGCACTCTGAGAGCTGTGCGGGCACTCCTGGCCTGCCCAGCCTTCTCCTGCCCGGCCTTCTCCTTCCTGCCCGGCCTCCTCCTGCCCGGCCTCCTCCTTCCCGGCCTCCTCCTGCCCAGCCTCCTCCTGCCCAGCCTTATCCTGCCTGGCCTTCTCCTGCCTGCCCAGCCTTCTCCTGCCCGGCCTTCTCCTTCCTGCCCGGCCTCCTCCTGCCCGGCCTCCTCCTTCCCGGCCTCCTCCTGCCCAGCCTCCTCCTGCCCAGCCTTATCCTGCCTGGCCTTCTCCTGCCTGCCCAGCCTTCTCCTGCCCAGCCTTCTCCTTCCCGGCCTTCTCCTTTCCGGCCTCCTCCCGCCCAGCCTCCTCCTGCCCTCTTGCAGCTCTGCCGGGCCCAAGAAGCCCTCGGCACAGGCTCTCAGGCTCCGGTGCTCACAGATCCTCCCAGAAACCTCCACAGAGCAGAGGAACCTTCAGGCTTTGGGTGAATATTGCCAGGGCCGGGCCTGGGGTGCTGCTTTGGCTCTGGGGTGCAGCACACACCACACACACACCGACCTGCAGTCAGGGGGATGGGAGGCAGGAGCCAGGGGAAGCCTTCTATGGAGTTTCTAAGGCTGTATTTTGCCTTTTAAGGATGAAACACCTTCTATGTAAATGAAATAGCCCATGTTAATGCAGCTTTATTAAAGCATGGGAATCCTTTGACCTGTATCTAAATACATCAGTACTGACAGCTGGTACATAAATACTATCAAATGTCCTCCTCCATGTTTGTCTAGTTCATGTTTAAGTGCACGACTTTCCAAAGCATGATTTGGACTTGCTTGATAGAAATACATTTTTAAGTAGTGAGGTTGGATTTTTGATAATGAGGAGATAATAAGAAAAGGCAGCCAAGAATCAATGTTCGTGCTGGATGTGTTCACATACTTTAATTTGTAAAGTACATCTTCATTCTATCCATATGCTGAAAAACCTACAATACAGTACTGTGGATACAGCGTGAAGGTATGGGGGAGTGGGTGGTGGTGCTGTGTGTTTTGGAAGGAAACCAAACATTGCAACCATCTGTTTGTTATGTATTCAGTAACATAAGTAATAGAAGATGATTTTTAGTACAGCTGATGAGCACTGCAGAAAGGAGATGACCCAGGAAAAAGGTGGAGTAGTTTTATTTCTAATGACAAACTTGATGTGATTTTCCAGGCTGCCTTTCCACACCCCAGTAGCTAAGGCAGCATGAGAGCAGTGGCCATGCCTGTGTCTGGGTGACCGCCCAGGGACAGACAGCAGCAGATGTCACTGGAGATTTCAGTTCCCTGATTCCTGCCTTAATTATCAAGATGTAGCTTCCCCTCAGAGTTTGCACCCTCTCACACCAAATGAAAGGGAATTAAAATTTTTGGGCAGTTTGTTTGCCACTCAGTTCCCAACTGCAAAATCTATCTATAGTAGAGACATGAGGCCCTGAGTATCAAAGCTGAGTGGGGCATTAACTCAGCCTTTCTACAGGGGAAAAAAGCCCTTCTTGTCCTGCCCAGACACAGGGCAGGGCATCTCTAACCAGGATATTGTGTGTCTCGCTTCCCAGGAGCTCTTGGGACCATAAAATCAAGAGAAAGTTTCATGAACTTGAGTGTGAACAAATCTTGCAAACCTTCTAGTGGGGTATGAAAGAGGGGTGCATCTGTTTGCCACAATGTGCATCACAAATGTCAGCATAGAGAAAATTTCAGATGCCCTGTGGCTGGTGTTTCAATAATTGAAAAGCTAAAGTTGTGCTTTTTCTTTCCCTTCCGCTTCTTTCTTTTCTACTAAAATATCCCTCTTTGGTGGCATACCCATACAGTGTCAGCTAACAGGCAACTATTCTTGCTGATGCAAAACAGTAATTTGAGGGTAAATTAGTATTCAGTAGACTAGTTGAATCTAACGTTTTATCCCTTAGCACAAGTGTTCTACTACCATGCCACATGCTTTATAGACTCCTATGAAGTATATTGTTTGCCTATAGAAAGAAAAACAGAAGGCACAAGACAGAAATAAGCTTTTCAGACAAATTTCATTTTGTGATTGCCTCTGAGGGTTGGTCTCTGAATCTCAAAGAGTGATGAGCTCCCCTGGATTATTTTTTTCAGATGAATCAGTGTTGTGTCCCTGAGTGCATTCTGTGTTGACTGTCCATACTTTTAGAGGGAAAACAACCCAACATAAAGGGCAGATTTAAGGAAGAATTCATTTTTATGAGGTATTGATTTTCTCACTCAGAAATATTCCCTGTGATTTTTGTTTGCCCAGATCAGCAAACCTTTCCTGGCCACAGGAGATCAGCTGTTGATGCTGGGCAAAAAATGTTAATTGCAGACAAATGTGAGAGAATTTCAGATTACAAGTGGCTGCAACATTTTGCATTTTACAGGTTCCTTGTGGGAAAAATAAGTACAAGACAGTACTTTGGCATCTACGTATTTTACAGAGCTTCATACTTTATTCAACAGTATTTATCATTGAATTTGACAGCAGATGTTTAAGCTTTAGAGCAAATGCTGCTTCACCATGGAAGTTGGTTTCAGCTGCCTCATGTGAGCCAGCACTTGTATCTGTGGACCAGATTCCATCACCACAGACCACTCAGGGATTTCTTTCAGTTCCTCAACCAAAGGGATGTTTTGTACAATTCTTTAAGTAGTTTTGGGACATCCATGTCATCGTCTGTGTGTCCAGCTGCTTCTGTGCTCACTGCCTTGGACCTTCACTATTCTGAGACAATATAGAGGAGATGCAGGTTCTCATGCTCCCAACCACATGTATTAGGAATGTGCAGAGCAGAGCTGTGCTCAGGTGGGGATTTTGGTGCACTGCACTGTTGTTAGAATTTCCTAAAGTGTTTCGAAATCCAATTGCAGGTTGGTTCATTCTGGCCCAGGAAAAGGCTCACCGAAGTCAGGGGTGGATTTGTCTTTTGCAACGCGTACCGGTACAAGACAAGGGATTGAAACTCATCTGTTCAGGACTGAGACCAGTCGAGACCTCTCATTGTGGACGAGGAGTGTAGTGCAGGGCTGCCACAACTCTGCAGAGCTCATCACAGAAATCACCACATGTGAGTAACACCTGCAGTGCTGCCATCTCCACACCCTTCCCGTGACACTCGTGGCAGTTCAAGTTCCTTCTGCTAGAGGTGATTTATTTAAAAAATATGCATGTTTAGGATTGTACTTGTTTAAAATAGTCAGGTTCTGAACCAGTCTTAGCTGCTGTGGTACCTGTGTCCAGTGACACACTCATTGTCATGCTCACTTTTGGGTTTGTTTTCAGCATGTTGTTTCAGAAACAAGTCTGTAGTCAGCCATGTAGGCCTGCATGTCACAGAGGAGTGACTGGCAGAGGTTTGTCCAGAAACCCAAAGAAACCATTTTTCTGAGATTCAGAAAATTCCTGCGAGCTTAGCAGGAGTTTCTCCTGCAGAAGGAGGAGGCAGGAGTGGCACATTCACAAGTATGAATTGGTCATTTATTCACCCAACTCTACACACTAGAGGAGAGTAAAAAAACACAAACCAGTCTAATAATCACATTTTGATGGGTAGTAATTTCCTTCCTTTAACATCAGGGTGTCACTTCTCAGTGCTTTTGTACGTGCAAAATCAATTGGAATAAAAGTATTTGGTTGCAGATGCTCTGGAGTGATGCCCTGTTTGGCCAGGTACCTGCAAGCCTGGGGTGGCTCTGGGGTTTGAGGCTGGGCCTTTCTCTTGAGGGCCTCCAGGCTTTGCAGTGCTTCCCCTGCTAGTCCTACAATTGTCAGGGCTGTTAATGTTGAATTTTGTCTCCACTCATTTCCTAAAAATGTGAGAGCAGGAGCCAAAGCACAAATCCAGCCATGCCAAAGGGCAGTTCTGGTTTCTCAAAGCTCAGGTAGAGCCATGTGGCTGCTTGTCAGGTGTCAGGCCCCAGCCCCCATAGGGAGCTCAGGATGCTCTGTGAGGTCCTCTGATGTGCAAACCAGCCAGAGAGCTCAGTGGGAACCAGCTCAAGAACAGGTCCATCTCCTCAGCACTGTGACATAGGTGCCATTTTTTCCAAAGGAAGAAGAGAAATCAGCCCCTTCTTTTATCACAGTGCTTTTATCCCACTGCCAAGGATCCTTCTTGGTAGAATTGTTCCAAGAAAGTGATGGAATAGTGAATTTGGGATGTGAACTCCAAAACTCTTCATTCTTTAATTTGGACCATGGCCTCTCTTTCAGAGCTGAGGGGAAGATGCAGACTTTCTGCTGCAGTAGCTATTACATACAGCTATCTGGGCCCTTTTTCAACTACCACAACACTATTGAGGACTCAGAAGTGTCTTCATCTTTGTTAAAATACTTTAGGGAAACCCTTTACAGCTCCTAATTTTCTCATGGATTTTGTGCCATGTCTCTTGATTCTGGCTGTGCCTATCAGATGCAACAAGAGTAGCTGTGACTTTGTCAAGGTCTGGAAGGAGGAAACACCAGTCTGAGCCTTCTTAAACTTCAGTACAATGGGGTTTTTTTGTCAGCATGCAGATGTATGATGCAACATGAAGAACTGCTTTTAAGAATGTGAGAGATTAAGTTTTGATTTCTTCTCCAGCTTGCACATACAAAAGCCAGGAGTGCCGCTTGACCATCCATTATGAACATGGATTCTCTCTCACAACCAATCCGCAAGATGGTGCCTTCTCCAAGACAATTGCACAATATCCCTACGAAAAACTGAAAATGTCCTCAGATGATGGGATAAGGATGCTTTATTTAGACTTTGGAGAAAAAGATGGAGAAATTGTAAGTACTGTGTTTAGCAAAGGGATGCATGTTACCATCTCTTTGATTGTCCTACAGGCTGTGGGGGTGGAGAAGCACTAATGGAAGTTGGACTAGATGAGCACTGTAGGCCCCTTCCAACTGAAATACTTTATTCCATTCTGTTCCATTCTAACAGGTGGCCAGCGCCAGGTTCCAGCACCAGTATTCAGACACTGTGCTTTCTAGCACAGCATGATGATCAGGCTTTAGAAGGAGATAAACTATAAAGACAGTTAAAATTGTAAAACCATACAAAGGGAGATGAAAGATTTGTCATATTTAAGAACAAACTGTACCTCTAAATAGCCAGATGTTAAAATTTTTGGATGTATACATTTCACCATTTTAAATTATTGAGGGTGAAAGGACTTAAGAATTAGACCTTATTAATTCCAATGTACCCATAGGGACTTCATGTTATGACAACAAGCTATGTTTTAGGTGGTTTTGAACATGTAGTTGCTGAAAAAAAAAGCTACAGATGTTGTGCAAACTGTCTGCATAGACCTCTAAGCTGTCACAATGCCTAAAAATAAGGCACATATTCCAATGAGCAGTTTAAATCCATTACCTATGAATGTAAACATGGTCTTTCCTCATAGGTTTTTTCAGCAGTTCCTAAACATGGTGGGTGCTTAATTCTAAACATCACCTTTGTTAACATACACTTTGCAAACTGCTTATTATCAGGCTTTTGAAGAGAATTTCTTACTAGCTGTCAATAAAGTGGATTCATGACTGCTGCAAAGGTGTTATGAATGAGTGTTTGAGATCACTTAAAAAATTAACAGCAAGGGTATCAGCAAAAACCAGATATAATATTTAGTGAGAGCATGACAGTTCATTGCCAAGATTCACTCTACTGCCTACAGGACAATTAACGCACAACAAGGAAACAAAGCAACAACAAAACCAGACAATCAAACCAGAAATGAACTGAGAACTATCTATGGGGCTTGTGTGTGTGTTAAGGTGTGCATATCAAAAGAAATGGTGAAGGCAAGGATAAAAAGGAACAAATCTCTAAAACCTCTAAAATCTTAACAGCACTCAAACTTGCTGGTACTTTAACTTAACTTATACCTTAAACCTAACAATTTAACAAAGGAACAATACTTAACTTATACCTAACTTTACTTATAACTTAACAATTTAACAGAGGAATAACAGCATTTAACCCAATTTATGACTTCAAAGTTGAATTTAGCAACTCAGTAGATGAACAACACTAAGCAGCATTTAACTTAGCTTACAACTTATGACTTAACCTTACTTTCAGGCCTAACTTACTGAGATATCTAAGGTTCTTAAACATCTAAGAAAACAGCATTTCTCCCAGATTTGCTAAAGCATATACACAGGTGCATGCACACAGACAGAGTCAGTGCAAGCAAGGCACCTGTGGAAAATTCCCCTCAGAGGTCAGGGAAACACTCACTTTGGATGCTATTGCATTTCCCAATGGGCAAAGGGTCAGGCCTTGAGGAGTAAGGGTACCAGCCCAGGACTCGTTGTTTGGTGATCCTCCAAGTACAGCAAACCTGAGAGCTGGCTGGCTCTGAGAGGGAGGTGCTGGTCACAGCCTGCTGCAGTTCAGGAGAGCTCAAAGGGTCTCATTTTGGGCAGCTGCTTATAGGGCCTCAAGAGAGTCTGCTTTAGTCGTAACAGTGTTTCATCCTGGCCACAGTTTGGGTCAGCACTTTCTTTGAAAGTGTCAGAACAGGAATATTGTGCCGTTCAGGCAAGGAAAATAGTTTCCAAGGTTGTGCATAAGGAAAACAGGAATTCCTTAGCAGTAGTTCCTAGGAACAGGTGGGTGTTTCTGATAAGCTCAAGAAGGGATGAGCCCAGGTGCTGCTTTTCATGGCCAAGGCCTAACCAGCATTTCTCAGATTGCAGCGCAGCCTGGAAAAAAGAGGAAGCAGGGCAGAATGCACCACCACGAAAGGCAAATGTGGTTTGTTTTGATGTGACCCTGTTGTTGGGCCTCTGCACACTGACAAGCCTGTCACGCTTAGCAAGTGTGTGCTAAGAGATTACCTGAGACCATGACTGTGGAAAACAAAGTCTGAGTGGAGTCTCACTGCTGGCTGTGAGAACAGAGAAGCAGCTGAAGGTACTTCAGCTGTACCAACAGCAGATGCACTGGGCATCAGACAGAGCAGTCCCACCATCCCAGGCAGAAACAGCCAAAAAAGATGGGGTTGAACCTCTTGGAAAAGTGCTTGCAGCATCTGACTGTTTTCTGCTGCTCACCCAGGTGGATACAAGGCCAGAGGCACTAGGATCTCTCCCACCTGCTTCCAAGATGCTTATTAGTTTTATTAACCTAAATACTTGCAGCTGAATACAAAGGAAAAACAATATGGTGTAGAGAAGCATTATTATTAATAGAAGCCTGTCCAAAATACCAGACAGCAGTTTGACTACTCAGTAGATGATTTCTTGTTTGAGCTATAATTCTCAGTTTGATTTTTTTTTCTGTACTTTCAGCAACTGGACCTTCACTCCTGTCCAAAACCAATTGTTTTCATCATTCATTCCTTCCTGTCAGCAAAGATCACAAGACTGGGCTTGGTGGCATAAGTGGGATCCATCTGTTTCTTCAAAGAGAGACGGGATAACCACACTAATCTGAAGTACAGTCAACAGCAGCAACCTGACCCAGCTGGCAGCAGACACCAGCCTGGGACTCAGGACTGGGCAGTGGTTGTTTCTGCAGTCCTCCAAGGCCCAGGTTTCATTTTGACCAGCTAAAGAGATAGCATGACAAGACAGGGGATTTCATTGTATATAATGGGATTTTAAAATCCCATATGAGACGGTAAAAGTGTGTAGTACCATACATGTAAATGTTTCAGAATCATAAATTGTGCCTATTTCAATGTACTTGTCTATATAAAGTAAAGGGCTATGCAGACAAGAGCACTTGTTGGTTGTGATGCAATCCAAGGTTGGTTGGGGAGAAATCCTCTAAAGATTGTCCCATCACCTTAAAGCAAAAGGTTCTTTCAGTTATAATCTGTGCACCTCTTACAGATTTTTCTTTTGGAGCACTGCCAGAACCTGGCATGAATACCCATCAGAGCCTACAAATACACACCTTTGAGTTGGACACTCTGAAGCAATCCAGCTGTGGTCAGGTAACAGCTGGAGGGCGCCTGCCAGGGGCAGTTTCACATTCAGCAGTAACCACATGTCACCCCCATTCCTAGTGATGGAGCCAAAGGGGGACCAGCCACAGGGATGGTACTGAGAGCCAGCTGTCAGGGGGGCACAGGCAGGAGTGTCCTTTGTTAATGAACACAGGAAGCATAGTGACTTTTTATAGTGACTTCCCAAAATAGCTTAATGAGTTTCAGCTATCTGGGAGCCCCAGCTCAGGTAAAAGTTACCTGAATCCATTCTGAGGCATGATGATGCTTCTGCCAGCATACCTCCATGGCAGTGTTCCAGTAGAAAGCCATACTAAGATTCTGCCCTCCTACCCCTACTGAGGCACCCCCTTTTCTCAGACAAGGCTGGCTGTGTGGTCTCCATAGAAGAACAAACATAGGGAAGGAGGAAGACTTGATTTTTTGAG
>VZTT01046435.1:839-15509 GCA_013400855.1 Buphagus erythrorhynchus | reverse complement strand
GGACCCTTTTTAATTCAGTGGTGACTTTGATTTTAAAAAGTAGATATTAATAATAAGCTCGCAAATTTTGAGAAACTCGGCCTGCTTGCTATAACCCAGAGCAAACCCCTAGACTAACTAGGGCAAAAATTTAATTTAAAAGAATGAGGGGGAAAAACATTTTAAATATTTAACAAAGATGATAACCTCCTGTTGAACATAATGACCTGCTTTTCCCACATGGGATTGGCTTTTCATTTTTTTTCCTTCATCAGAATTTCCATGCTTGTGTAAACAATTAGAGGCATTAAGAAACAAATTTAGAAAACAAATTCCAAGGGGGAACTGTGAATTGAGACAAAGAAGTTTGTGAATTTGGACAAGTATTAGTACCCAAGCTAAGTTGTGTGGTAGCCCAGTGATATTCATCATGTAATTGCTGTAATATGGCAAGTAATCATATCACCAAGTGATTGCAACCACATCAGCGCTGTCTTACCCCAGTCCTGTGGGGAATATAAGCACATAACGTGGATGGATGATGTGTTTCTACATATAACACGTAATATTATTGTACTATGCTATGTTACGTGCTTATTATACAGGATGGATGAATTATGGGTAAACCAGAAATGTGTACTGGTGAATATGACTTATATCCTGATTAGCAAAAAACATGAAAGCAGGCACCCAAAAATATGGACTTGGGGTTCAGCAGTGACTAACAAGAAAATAATTTGAAGTTCAGAGGCAAAGAGTAATGTTACATTGTGCATCGTTTAAGTTACAGCACATCAGCTGAGCTGCAGGAACTCTTCAGTGTGGGGTTTTGGAACTACGACAGATGTAAAATAATTTGGTTTAGTGCTGTTACAGTGGACCAGGTCAAATTATTGTGCCTGCTTTTTTTGTAGGTTAAGAGCATGGACAGGGACAGTTATCACAGCTCAAATGGGGCACAGTGTTATTAAGTCACAATAATAACCCAGGTACTACTTGCCCTAAAAAGCCAACAACATAAAGAGCAAATGAGACATGGGTAGCAGTGTATTAGTTATGCACTGGGAATTGTGCAAAAAACCAATACATCAAAATGCTTATGTTTCCCTAACTGCTTTCCTGCTTATTATTTCAGGCCAGCCTCTGAGTATACAGAATTAATTAAACTAATAACCATTGAGTTGTACTTGAAGTACAAGAAAACCAGTTCAAAGTATTAACTACTTTCCTGAAGGTATTTTCCTTGCTCATGGCAGCTAGCCTCCAGGATTTATGTAGAGCTTCTGTACTTTTACTTATCAACTTATGTATAATTATTAACTACAAAGTTTTTCTAATTACAAATACATAAAATTCCCAAAATTAAGTAGAAAATACAGCTTTCAGTGGCTTGCTTTAGTATTCAGCATTCAGGCTGAAGAGATAGGACTACAGCTTACAGCTTTTCTCTCTCTGCAAGTAGAAACTTTCTTGATTCACTATAAGATGTTAAGAAAGGTTAATGTCTTGATTACTTTCTTGTTTTCTATATTGAATGCAAAGAAATGTGAGCCATACACAGTAATCATTACGTTGGAGAAATCTTGTGCATGCACTTATTAAATGATTATTTAAATAACTCTCTTCATTGCATTTCTATTTCACCAAATCACTGAAACTGGGAAGCTGTGGATGTGTGGCATTCTGCAGACAAATGTAATCCATCTTACAAGAAGTTATGTTTTTCCTGTTTTTTAGACACACACAGTACTCACTAGAGCCCACTGTCACAGCAGAACAACTTCAGAGCTCTCCTATTGCAGCTCAATTAAACCAAGTACACACCCACCCAGAAAAGATCTTGTAGAGTTCAGGACAATGGTAAACTTGGGAACAAAGGAACAGAACAGTTAAACTCAAGATCCTGTTAGACATGAAAAACCTCCATAGGGCTCAGCTTTACACCAAATAGAATTAAGCAAAGAATAACGTCACAAAATCAGGAAGGCTCTTTAGAGAATGCATAGATTTTACAGTATTAAATCTAACCTCCACATGGTTTAGTTCGATTACTTTTCCACAACACTACGTTTCATTTATATTTGTATTGCTTAATCTATTTTCCTATCAGGATAATATAGCAAATAACAGCCCTGCATCTCTATCAGTTTTAATCTCATTAGTTTATATGATAAATAGGAAATCCTTAATACAGAAAGCTTAATAGGAACTCCTCATCTCAACAAAATACTAACTTGAATAATTACATTAGTCCCAGCCAGGTACATGCCAGAGACTTAAACAAACTGAGGCCAAATTTAGTATTTTACTGTGTTTGCAACACAGCTAGAAACTCTTTTTTCCCCTTACATTTCAGCATAGCACGCCAGCTCTTTTCCAGCTCTCACCATCCTCATTACCACTATTGCTTTGATTTTCTCCTCTTCCAGGACAAGAAATCTCAGCTCTCTCCTTAGATATTTTTCAAAGGAGTGTTACAAAGAGCATGCAGGAAATTACACCGAAAATTCAGCTTGTAAAACAAAGAAACTTTGCTTAATGGGACCTTGCATCAGGTTTCAAGCCATGCTTTTTTCCTTCCTTGTATTACAACACAGAGATAATTATGATTCAAATTCTGATTATGTTTGTTTTCACCTGCAGAATAGGAACTGTTCTTAATCAGTGTTTAAAATGTTAATGGCCAATGCTGTGAACAGCTGTTTATACAAGAGCAAGCTGTACTAAGTAGAATAGAGATCTTAACACAAAAAGGTAAAACAAAGTAGTAATTATCAAAATTAAATATGTGGGGTTTTTTATTCATATAAAAACCAAATACACTGGTTGAAAAATATACAAAGCTTTATAAACCAAGTCAAGCTATATTCCTTTTAACAAACATTAATAAATACACATATAAAATACAACCTCTTTTCATTTGAATTTAAAAAGAAATTAAAAACTTTCATTATAAAAAGCTTCCAACCTTGCTCCTGTGCTTGAAGAATGAGTCTATAGAGTTACACTGACCGAAGTCCTCCCAGTGTGCAGATCTGTGTGTGCATTGGGCAGTATAATGCTCCTCTAGTCAGAAGTGCTCTGTCTCCACACTCCTGGGAAGGTGTGAATAGAATCCACACAGTGCCTCTACTTGCCAGTCTTCTCCAAAACCCATTCAATCACCTGGGCAGATAAATGAGAAAGCAAATAATTTACATAACTCCTGGTTTTGAAAGCAAATTAAGAATATGTCACAGACTTTATCAATTCTTTCTTTAATCCTTTGTCACCATTTGTGTGGTATTTACTAAACAGGATTTAAAACCAAACTACTCAATAGGAGAAAGTGTTGTTAATAATCTGAGAGGAAAACAGCATGACCCTAGAATTGTGTTTAATCTTACAGAAGACTTCATCTTTAGGAAAAGGCATTTTTAGAACCCCTGAATTGAAATACTTCACCCCATTCTCTCCATATACCAGCAAGAAGGTGCTGGCATAATACATAATGCCAAACAGCTCACGCTTCCAGCAGTAAAAACTCCTAATGCCAGAGAAGAAAAAATAAAGGGTAATTTGTGCACTGCGGTATCTACCACCATTATCACTGCTGCTTTCCAAACTGGGCAGTTGTTCAGACCACTGACTAGTTCTTGGCAATTATATTTTTGTAAAGTAATTTCAAAACACTGTCTAATACAGGGAGATGTAAGCAGTTTAGGAGAACATCAATTTTAATGCCCTTTACCAACAGCAAACATACAAAAAACTACCAATTTTCTGCCCAGACAAAGCTGGAGGTGAGAAGCAGTGTATCAGCACAATAGCCCAGTTCAACACCAAACATCACAACCATCACAACCCATATAGTTTTTGAAACCTTATCATCCATACAAAGCAATCCACAAAGGAATACAGCACAGAACACAGCAAATACTGCTCTCATAGAGTAAGTTCTCAGGGCATCTAGCAGCTTCCTTGAGAGTGTGTTCTATTACTTACCTACCTCAGTTCAAATTCTTCCATTTAATTTATGATTATGAAAACTGTACTGTAATTATGCATGACACTATTTTTCCTTTTTTTTTTTTTTTTCCAAATCATGGAGTCACTTCAGTGTACGTCTCAGAACGTAAATCAGAGTTACTTAATTTCTGAGGGAATATTTACTTGTCATTTGCTCTGTGCTGCTGTTCATGCAAGTCCCACGTTATGCACAAATAACCTGACCTGATATCCCTTGTGCTTACAGTTACTCACAAGCCTAAAATAACTGATTTTCACTGCTTCTTTTAAAAAAATTATTTCATTTTATAGACCTGCTTATTACTTCCTAACCTTTGAAATGTTATTTCCTTCAACACAAGAAAAGAAGAATTCCCTAATGATTCTAATTAAATCTCTCTTTTTGTTTTGTTTGTTTGAGTGATGTGGAAACACTTATTGTCTTCATTTCCATTTCTCACTGTGGCACATCATCTCGGGAGCTGTAACTAAAATACCATGCACAACCTGGAAATTTTGCCTTGGGACTACTGACTGAGAGTTTATGTGAGATCAGAGTGAAATGAGACCCACAGCCACAGGTATGCACCTCTTCATCTCTTAAAGCTGTGGACTAAACCATCCTGTGGCTATGTAAAGGAACAAATAAACACATGGTCTTACCTGTTTAGCATTGCTATTTGCTGTTTTCTTCATTTCATCAAGAAGTCCTCTGGAAGTTTTAAGGTCCTAAATATGAAACAAAAAGTCAGCAAACTCATACAGTCACTCTAGATTGAGTTATAAGACTCCTAATAACCAGGGCGGTGTTACACTTTTATCACCTTACTCAGAACAACAGAAGAATTATTTGACTTTGCTTTTTCAATTAAAAAAAGGGAAATAATTTGAATCTATTCCAGGTTTGCAGGGTTTCAGGTTTCCTTAGAGCAGTCCAACCCTAGTACTCAATTATGAGTGAGTCTTCCTAACCTTCTGCACATTTCTGCACAATTTCCAGAACTTTTTTTCTTCAATGATATTCTTACAGACTTGATAGAAATCTTGTTTCTATATAAACATAGAAATCAGATGTGAGCTTACCCTGTAATACAGAGTTCTGGCAAAGAACAGAGAAGCAGACATTGGAAAATAAAATCAGTGCAGAAAAGGGAAAAACCTAGAATGGCTTTTCTATTTTGCAGTCCATTTAATGAGTCCAACCTAATCTATTCTTTTAAAGCAAGAACAAAACTTTGCCTGAAGAGAAAGAAAACTCATTTACTACTTGTCTCCAGAGGAAAATGATACCTATGTTACCATGCTTTTGAATTATGCAGCACACAAAAGGATTCAAAGGACTCCCACAGACTTGGAGCTGTAAGACACTTCAGGAGAAGAAAATCTCATGACACTTCTCTCTAGAAAGGACAAGATCACTGCCATATTCTTCCTTTTCTACTTGGAATGGAACCACAAACCCTGACCTGCTCTACTCACACATCCCTACATGCAGCCCTTTCTGATTTTGGATTAGGAAAACTTCCTTCAAGGCATATTTCAGGGAGATTTTGGGAGCACTTACAGAGTGACTGCACAACTGTGTTCCAATATTTTAAGAAGTTGGTGCTTATCAGCAGGATGTTCTGATTGTGTAAGCATCCAGTCCTGTTCAGCTTTCATTTAGCTTAAAGCACCATTACTGAAGTTGACTAAACTGGGCTGGTTCACCTATTGTGGTAGGTTAAACACATGCAAATGAACAGAACATCAGCTCAGCTTGTGAGCAATAGCTTTTAATCACTCCATGCTGTAATTAACTCGATTTTGTGCTCAGACCAAGTAACATGGGCTTCAACACTAATTCAGTCTCCTAGGTATTATGGAAAGAATTCTCATCTCCCCCTAAAGAGAGGTTGATGCAATTCTACAGGGTGCTGCTGAGCCAGTATGTTAGATAATAGAGCACATCATGTCAGGGAACTGCAATTTCTGAGTCAGTTCTGTAAGCTACTTATTTAGCCAACAACCTTAGAACAAGGGAGAAGCTGAGCTGTCACAGCTACAGCTGGGAGATACTCTATGCTTTCTTAGCTGTTGCAGCTCTAAGACTGACCTGACCTAACAGGCCCATGCTTTAGTATACTATTTCACTATGTATAAAAGGCTACTGCTTTAGAAGGTTTCAAAACAAGCAAAACCTCACCAAAATATACTATATAACTACCTTCTGCATTTGACAACAAGTCCAAAGGTCTTTCCACACAATCCACACATTACTAACACACCACTGGGAAATACTAGCTTAATCAACTATGAATATCCCACATGCTATCTCAAGTGTTATTCAGGAGTGGCTTCACTTAACTAAGAATAAAGAACTGTGAGAGTGTGTCTTCTAGTTACCTTTAAGTAGAATTTTGATATCTCAAATAGACGCTGGCTGCATGATGCAAAGCACTTATGATCCTCTGCAATTCCATGTTTTTGAAGAGTCTTAGCAACCACCTCCTTCAGCATCTTGGAAACAGAAGAAACACACTCAGAAGTGCATCCCAACTACTGACACAAAAAATTGTCTAAGGGAAGCAAAAAAGCCCAAAACAGAAAAGCTTATCTTTTGTGATCTTGCCTGTCTTTAATCTATTGCCAAACACATTCAGCTCACTGCCTCAATTTGAGCAGAGTCATTTAACAATCTATTTCCATTTCCTTCATTTAAAAAAATTAAGAAAATGCTTACATGTCAAGGATCAGTGAGTATTCACATGGAGCTTGGAAGATAAATGAAGTCAATATTATCTTGGGTTTTTTCTTCTCCAAAATAATATATATAAAAAGATCACTTTTTGCTATACTGATATTCCCTTGTTTGATGCATACATATTTAAAAAAAAAATTAAAAATCTGATACTAAAGTCTCATTAGAAAATTTTCTCTGACGTTCTTTATATCAGAGATGTTTAAACTCTGCTGTAGGTCTGAATGAGTCACACCAATTTATGCTTCCTTGGACCATTCCAACTTGCCTTTGACAGTACATTAACACTCCTGCAGTGTTCTCCTTGTACCCTGGGATTAGTTTAAAATTAGTATCACCAAGCCAGAAACTGTCTTGTGTATTGTATTTTAGAAGAGGCATTCCTAATATACACAGCTATTAATTAAACATTATTCCACCAAATTATTTTAACTGCTGTCATAATTAATGAATTTATAGAACTATTGGAATCTCTTTATTCTCAGAATAGGCTTTTCCTCCACAATGCCTTTGACCCTTCCAGCACATACATCTCTTTGGTGCCTTTAGTTTTATATTAATTACCTATATTTCATAACTCCTATTAATTGATATTCATTTCCACCTTTTGTATCCCTCATTGTTATCTCTCTCAGCCTTAATTCCCTGGGCATGATAAAATTTCCTTATACACTTTTTCATTCTCTGCTTCTGCAGCAGTCTCCTCAGTATCTTCAGAATTCACTTACACAAGTGAACAGAATGAAGTTCAATAACAAATACAGATGAAGATAGTTCACCTTGAGTTAAAAAAATTTTTACAAATCAAGTCTCATGGAAAGAAGTTAAACAGCTACCTCTTCACTAAGAGAACAAGGTAGATTTTTACCCTCGTGTGTTTCTGGGATCTTGACTCCTTGTCTTGCTTGGAGGCCTCGGGCTGTGCAGCTGAGCCAGCCTTGCTGGCTGCTCTGTGGGCTTGGCCGGGCAGTTTCGAGGGCACTGCAGCCACAGAAACTGATCTCTCAGAGCATTTCCTCATCACAGCAACTGCACAATGACTCCTGCTGCTGCCACTTGCCTGAGACAGGAGGGAGTCTGTACTCTCAGATTTGGTTAGCCTAGACAGAATAATAAAATACCCCAATAAAAATAACTTTCAAGTTTTGTATCGACTCTTTTAGTGTCATTGTTTCTGCTATATTAGCTGCTGCTTTAGAGCAGTAAGTACTGAGCATTCCTGCAAATATCTGAAAACACAGACAGGAAGACAGGATCCTATTCTGTAAAATTTTTTGTGTAAGAAGAACACTGCTGACTGGATTGGGCTCTCATATGTAGACCCATTGCACCTCTGATTAAAATGGTCTAGAAACAAACTGAAGAAATCAGGTAACTTAAAAAAATAATACTCTTGAGAAGAGAACTGACCTCCAGGTCAATTTGGATGAGACAAAATTTCTTGAAACTATCTAATTTCTTTTGGCCCTATAGGAAGGTCACAACTCATCTTTAACTACAGGAAGTTTGGCATTATAATTCTATGGGAACATTGTAATCCTTTATCCTTCAACTGTGAGAGCGTTAGTAATTCCAAACTCCAATTTACAAAATGTTAAATATAATCACATCTTTTCTAACTATTCAGTAAGCTTCAAAAGATATGCATATTTCTAAAACCAGACCTCTGTTAAAGGCTTATTGTGATTAGAATGCAAAGGGTATCGAACTGGAAATAAGGAAGAAATGAAGTATTACAGTAAAAAAGTGAATTTGGAAATAGTGTTACCTAGCAGTTATTTTTCAGTGACAGAGTTTGCATATTCTGAGTGAGGACAAGGTACAAAGAGAAATCTTAGAAACTAAACTTCCAGAAAAGACTTTAATAAACAGGGCTGACAATAAGAATGAATTTTGGTAGGTCATCTTATGCCAGCAGTCCTTTGGATTAGAAATTCAATTATTCTGTTTGTACAATCCTTGGCTTTCTAAACCTTTAGTTGTTTATTAGTAGTGCAGGAGCACTGACTGTTTCAGTCCTAGATGAGGCTGTCATCTTTTCAAAGGCACTTGAGACTGCAAGATATAACCCCAAATCTGTTAAATAAAGTGTGCCTGTGCTGCACGGTTTGATTAATCTAATGCCATCCATGAGAGATCACACTTGAGAAAAAAATGAACCTACAGAAGAGGATTAAACAACTAGAACATTTGTCTAGATAGGTTCACTAAAACATTTTGAGATGAAAGAAAAGATGCAGTTCACAGGAGACTACTGAAACATTTCATGCTAAAGATTCATTTTATTCAGTGCATTACCTTTTCTTGGGATAAAAGTAATCCAGGTCTTTTGATCTGCGTTTTAGCCTTGATGTCTCTGTTTTGAATTCGCTTTGTAAAGACTCTTCATCAGGGACACTTCCAGGCTCTGACAAGACTGCAGGAGATGGGAGAGGACTCAAGACAAGTGGCACAGGGCAGCACTCCTTGCTGCAAGTGGTCTGAGTTTCATAGCGAATAAGGCGAGTTTGAAGTTCAGCATATCCCACATCTCTCTCCAGGGCTCTTCTGTCATCTAGACAATACCTAAAATTGAAATTGCATGAGAAACCTGTGAGAGAAAGTCTCTGCTTTATTACAAGCAGAAAAACTTACTTTTGACACTCATGTGAACTCCAAAACTTTTTTTTTTGTTTGAACTGGTGTACTGTTCTGAAAGACAACTTTTAACAGCCCAGTAAATTAATACTTACTTGCCTGATGGATTTTGCCATATTTAAGTCCAACTCCAACAAAGCTGAATTATATACTATTTGTAATCTTTACCCTGTTCTTATAAGATTTCCACAGACATTAGCAGAATTTTTTCCTTGAACAAACTCTTTGAAATGCAACTTCTAGCTTTATGAGCTAAAAGTTCTTCTGTATGAGAGATTCACATTTTTAAGTACTAAAAATACAATAAAAGTATCATCAAACAAGCACAAGCTTCTTATTGACTAAAACGAGTAAGTGGTTTAATTAACCGAATCAACAGAACAAACTGTTTAAACTACAGTGGGGCTGAAAAATAACAAATGAACAGTGCTAACTCAGTGAAACATACACAGGAGATAAAACAAAATGCACCTTAACTAACTTTTCTCTGGTGTAAAAGATTTCCAGGATGCCTTGCAAGAGAACAGTGTTTCATCACCCAGAAACTTACTGTAGTGAAGGGAAAGGTAACAGTAAATCCTGTATTATTTCAGCCTCTTTGTTACAAATTGTTTTGAGCAGTGTGAGCTGTTGCTCAGCCCACCTTCAAACTGCCCAGCAATGTTTCCTACTCTTAGGAATGCAAGACACATTCTTTACTTTTATCTCTTAACATGGAGTCATGTTAAATTGCTAGTTCTGATGTTTCTACTTTCTTCAGAGTTATTTTCACATTCAGGGAGAAATTAATTTTTCTAAAAACTGGCTGATGAATCCATTTCTACAGCTGAGGAAGACTTTCCACTAGACAAACTCATTATCTGCTAAGTTGTCTTAATTTAAAATTTCAAGGTATTTAATTTTTATTTATATTCTCAGTCCCCTGAGTAGTCACATACTCTACAAAGAAAAAAATCTATTTAACTTTGGAAGTTAAACTGCCATTTTACTCAATGCTTTAATGGCAATTGCTTTCTCTTCGCAAAACAGCATTCAAGTGTCTGGCACATGTTCACTACACCAAAAATTTGATTTAATCATAAATAGGAACGGCCTTGCATTCACAAGTCCTGGTCTCCATGGGGGACTTCAGCCACCTCAATAATCTGTAGGAGGGCCAATAGGTAGGGCAGAGGCAATCCAGGAGGTTCCTGGTGTGCACTGGTAACTCCTGAGTGAGGTGAGGTGCTATGTTGGACCTTGTGCCCACCAACAAGGAGGGGATGGTGGGGAATATGAAGCTCAAGGGCAGCCTTGGCTCCAGTGACCATTAAATAGTGGA
This sequence comes from Buphagus erythrorhynchus, assembly GCA_013400855.1. Classification (NCBI taxonomy): domain Eukaryota; kingdom Metazoa; phylum Chordata; class Aves; order Passeriformes; family Sturnidae; genus Buphagus; species Buphagus erythrorhynchus. Next base: position 4,845 of record VZTT01046435.1, on the reverse strand, counting down.
GTTTGAGATCCTCAGGGCAGCAAGGAGAGCACACAGCAAGCTTACCTCTGGACTTCAGGAAAGCAGTTTGCCGTGGACACCGAGCTCTGTGGCATGGCCAACACTAGAGGGAAGGGATCCCATCCAGAGGCTTGGGAGATGGCCCTGTACAAACCTTGAGGTTCAAAAAGGCCAAGTGCAAGGTCCTGCACCTGGGTAAGGGCAATGCCAGCACAAATACAGGCTGAGTGAAAAATTAATTAGGAGCAGCTCTGGGGGAAAAGATGTGGGATACTGGCATCCCTGCCCATGGCATGGAGGCTGCAACTAGATGATCTTTAAGGTCCCTTCCAACTCAAACCATTCTATGATAGCTGCTACTCCTTGTTTTTTTGACAAGACTTTACCTCCAAATATAAATACAGCAACTGGGCAGATGAAAACTGCATAGTACCAAACACATCTCCCCATAACCACTATACTCTTGTTACAATATGTTCTGGGCATACACTACCTCTCACTCTACTGCTTCCCTCCCATACTGCTAAGCACATTGCCCCTGCAATATTCATATGCCAAGATCTTCCTCCTCTCCACAATTCCCAGGCCTCTCTGTGGTCTGTATCTGTCCTATTTTGCTAGGAGAAGAGGCAGCACGAGCTCTGGTGTGCCTAATTTGAAATCTCAGGCACACTCCTTGCTGAGGTCAGGCAGGGCAGCAAGATACAACATAGCAACAGACAACAGACAAGTGATGTCTTCCCACACCTACCATATGCATTTCTCTTTTCTACTCAGTTGCCTCTCTGTGCCATTTATTACAAATCTAAAAAGGCTAACAGGCTCACGAGTTACCATTTTGAAAAAGAGATAACTAAAGAGATAGGAGTGCTTCATTGCCCTAGAGAATTTGGCTAAAATTACACAGGCTTAACCAAATTATTTGTAAAATTGATAGGAAAAAAATACCAGCAGCACTGTTAGTCACATTCTGATAACCTGATAATCTGAAAATGTGATTTTAGGAGGCAGCAGAAGTTTGCACAAAAACTGAACTAACTATGCTTGGTATCCACTGCATTTCTTAATATATACTGCACTAAGAGTGTCTGTATGGAAGAATTATGCTTAATTATCTACTCCAGCATTTCTATAGCATTTTTCCTTTTCTCCTCAATGTCAGTATTTGTAATTTTCTAAACTATTTTTGTACAGCTACATTATGTGACAGTTTGCCCATTAACTTGCTTTGACAAATAACTATTGCTGGCTGGCTGAGATTACAAACAGTCCTAACCACATGGATCCTTTTGAACACTGTTACCACTAACACCACTCCTGCTGGTATTTTCAGGTTCCCTGAACATACAGGTAGCAGCATCACAGAAAGTCTCATTAAACCTTTTGGCTGTTAGTCTGAAAGTGTCTACAATTAAATACAAAGCAGAAACTATGTATGTACTTAAAACATGTACTTCTCTAGGAACTTGATATGTACTAATTCCCTTGCCATCTTTAGTTCTGAATTAAAATTTCAGAGACACTGAGAATACATACAGCAGTACAACTGAGAAAAAAAAGACCTTCAATGTTTCTACAATACCATCAAGGCAGGAATGCTGCAATTTAAACCAGTGACATTTAAACCATAATTAACATACCCTTAACATGTTGCTTGAAATATTTCTAATTATACCTAGACTGGAAACTAAAAAATAAATCTGGGAAAAGAAGCCAGGAAACTTACTCAAGTCCATGATAATGGCATCCAGTTGCTTTTTCAAAAGGCAAACCTCTGAGTTTTCGAGGAGTAAGCTCAGGTGTCAAAAGAAATGCGTTTTCACTGAAAGGAAAAAAATAAAGATCTATCTTAACCAGTTACCATTAGAATAAATTATACTTCCAAAAATCAGAAACAAGTGCCTTGACATAGGAAGACCAAAACAGCATGTCTTGCAGCTAAGCCCCTAGGATAAAGTATCAATGGAAAATTAAATCTCTGTTGAGGTGAGAATTTAAGTTCAACTAATTCCTACTGAGCTATTATTGTTACAGAAGCTCTTAGACATTTTGTAAACAGTTAAGGTCACTGCTCCAAATAATTTACCATTAAAACTAGGCAAATATCAAAATGTCACAATGGGACACCTGTGTAATAGAATGAACTGAGAGGAACTGGGAAGTGACCTCCCATTTTTCAAACATGCACTATAAGTAGTGAATTCTTTCCCTTTAGCTTCAAGTTGTCTCACCTAACATTCATCCTTCCCAGACTTCAGAACTAATGGCTTGTTTCCTGGGATATTTCAATTCCAGCTAGTAACTGTCTGCAGCTAAATCATATAAGTGTATTTGTTTGAAGGTATTTCAACAGAGTAAGCCATAGCAAGGCAGATAGAAAGATCTTGTTGCCAGATTTCAATATACCCTGACATTTATCTCTAAAGAAGGGAAGAGACAAAGGCAAGGATGTAACAGAATCTAAAACTTACACATTGCTTCAAATTTTATTCATATAGACTGCCTCTGCACCATTTCCACTCGAATAATCTGAGAAAAACATCCAGGAAAGATGTGATCCTGAATCTAGCAAGATGATAATTTGGAAAGACTGTCAGCCAAAACTGTAACCTATCAAGCTTCTATCTAAGTTCAAACATGGAAAACAAGTGAACATGCCTTTAATTCACCAGTCTCTCTCAAAATCTCTTCATTTCTTCCGTTGGTCAGGAAGATCCTTGGGTCTATATGCACTGTTCTTGATCACCTAGTGTGCAAAGCTCCTCATTATTCCAGAGAATTTATTCAGAGCATCTGCTAGGGGAGCAAGCAGCTCGGAGTACAGTGTTCCGTTGGACTTGATTCAAATTCAGATCTCACTCATCTGTAGCTCAAAGCAAATCATTCAAGACACTCAAGGTATTCTATGCTACAGTGCTTCTCTGGAGGCTTTGAAAAAAATCAAAGACTAAAAAATATAGATCTTTGTAGTGAAAAATTATTCACTCACTTCTTTCCCACGCAACTAGTTGGAAGGAAAATATTTTAGCCAAAATTCTAAATCTTCTGCACTCATTAACAACCTAGTAGAAGATTCTAAATCTTTACTGCATCTTTTCTAATATACTTGAATTCTCTGCTCAGAATATATTAAGTGTAGTTTCAAAACTTCAGTAACTATTTTACAGCAGTCTCAAAAATCCTACAGAAAATCCAAAATACTAGAGAACCTTTCCCTCTCACAAGCACTTCTATTACATATAATGAAGTCTGAAAAAAGATCAAGGGCTGTATCAAATAATTGCATCCTAGTTTCTATTATTCAGTATTAAAAGGGTCAAAAAATATAATTGTATTGACTGCAAAGACTGTCTTGCTTACCTAGCTGTATGTGACACACTGCACAAATAGTATAGGCGCTGCTTCTACAAACACTATGACTCTTACAGAGTCTGGCCTTAAGTCTAACAGATGTTCAGATTCTGAAAATTACTCCAGTAACTCCATGTATCTATCTTCCTGCTGAAAAAGCAGTGGTTAATATACTAATACTTACCAGGAGGAACACTAAGAATGAATACTTGCAAAGCCACCAGAGTACATAAGTTTCCTTCAAGAAGCACTTTACCACATAAAAAGCATGACAGGAGACAAACACAGTTAAATAGGCTCAGCTATTTCCTTTTCTTATTTTGTCTTCCGACCTAGACTCCCCTTCACTGAAAGAAATCACACCAAAAAAATTAAAGCTCTGCCACAGTAACTTCAGCTTTACTAGAAATACTCTTTTTGAAATGGAGATATAGGGCAGCAGCAGCTTGGCAGGGCTCTACCAGTAACACGTTTGTGCTTCAGGTGATTATTTCGTTATTTAAATGCCTAGCACCAAGATCATCATCTCCAGCCATTTCAGATTCTGAAAGAACTAAATAGCAATACTGACTGGAGACCAAAACAGTTCATTTCACTGGCAGGCATGTGATGCAAGGATGTTGCAAGTTATAAACTCAAATCCAGGTAGGCCATT
>VZTT01046432.1:0-16342 GCA_013400855.1 Buphagus erythrorhynchus | reverse complement strand
AAGAGAAGAGAAGAGAAGAGAAGAGAAGAGAAGAGAAGAGAAGAGAAGAGAAGAGAAGAGAAGAGAAGAGAAGAGAAGAGAAGAGAAGAGAAGAGAAGAACTGAGGTTTCATTTACGTAGCAGATCTTTCTGTAGGTTCAAAGCCTAAGCTGGGCTCCAAGGCACAAGCTTTAAATGTGGTAGCATTTGGGGTTAGAATTTGTTGAGGGTATCATGGCAACTGGGGAGAAACCTTATTTAACCTTGAGATGTTTAAATACACACTAAGCAAGGGAAATAATAATTTTGTGAAGGTCTGAAGTGCATTTCACCTATTCAAATAACAGATATTCTGTCTTGAAAGATCTGCAGAACTGTAAACCATGGACAGATATGCTGCATTACACTACCTCATTCACAGATGTCAGAATTACAAGATAAATATTATAAAATGTGACTTGTAAAATTGAAGAGTCTTATCCTGGTTACAGCACAACAGAGGAGGGTGCACACTTTAGCCTGTGAAGTATTTCTCAGGTATTCGGAGACATATTCAACCTCTAGTATGCTCTTTAACAGTGCAGTGCATGTGAGCACTAATAACACGCCAATGTAAACCTTGCTGCAGCTAATTTCTGTAAACACTTCTACAAGACAGCAGCAACAGTCCTGATGACTATTACTAATAATTAAACATGTTCGAACGAACATATTATTTGAAGCTGCAAGTCTTCTTTTAAAGCTTGAGAAACTTGGTTTTAATAAATGGTACCTTGATTTTTGTTTAAAATTTCTTTTTCCAAAGGGACACTATTTCTCAGCCTTTGTTGAATACTCACTTTTTCCCAAGATTTAGGTCCTTTTCCTGTGGACATATTAAAGCTGGTGTGATTAATGATCGTAGGTATTTTAGAATATTCTGATCCTGTGCTACAAATGTCACTCATTTTCACAGATAGCTGCCTTGAATGTAGCAGGGGAAAAGGTCTGTCTTGTGGAGTTCACAATACAGATAGATAAAATATGAAAGAGGAACATGCATAGAAATAGTTGCCCAAAGTGACACAGCTGAGCTGGAGCTGAAACCCAGGAGTGTCCTTTGCACCTTATAGGCTGTCTTGCATGCCAGCTTTGCTTAGTCTCACTGAAATAAAGTACTCCATTTTTACCTGCTTTGAAATGTCTTTTCTGATACATCCTTCATAAAGAAGTGCAGGGTTATATCACAGCCCTACTTCTGCCTGCTGCTGGCAGCATGACAAAGGCTGAAATCCAGTCCCTTTCCCTATGGTGTTTTTCACCCCATAGAAATGCTTCTTTTGTTGCATTCCTTGTCCATTCTGTAGTCAAGATCCATAGTTATGAGACCACCAGGTAAATAAAGCTTCCTGAAGAAAATTACAAGAATAGGAACACTAGATGGCTCACAAGGTATTTAAAGAATGTATAATTTCTTCTGCATGAATGGCTACTCATAATCTGATGCTTCAGACTGCATTAAATAAGACACATTTATTAAGAGCCTCCATGGTTCAAAGCTGTACAAACAGTTTTGGTAGAAATAAGAGTGCCTTGTTTTCAAAGGCACTGGGAAATGGAAACAGTGAGTTTTGTGCTTGGCACAGGTGATCTGCCCTGGTCTGCAGTTACCCTCAGCATATCAAATGAAGGAAGAATGTAGCAGGAGTCTTTTTAATTAATCTTCATGTTTACATTGGCCCTTCGGTTCTTTGTATACTCGAGTATGTGAATGTACAAAGGGGAGGCTCCACCTTAGTTAATATGTTATGTAGTGAGATTTTTGTCAGCCTAGCCTTTATGCTAGTTGTACTCACCGGTAATTTATTACCAACTTATTAAAAACTTCACTTTGAAGAAGGTAATGACTTTATTTCAGCTTTTTGTTTTGGTTTTCTGTGAGCTTGGCTTTCTTAAAAACAATTTTAAGATCTACATCAGTGAGATATCAAACAGAAATAAGAAATTACATGTGGATACTTGGCTTAGTCACAAATTTTTCTGGCCATCTGCATTTAGTTGTGCAGATGTTACAATCAGTGTTCCCCATATATCAACTTATTTTGAGATATGTTACTACGAAAACTATAGTATACTATTCCTTCTGTGTTTTTCCCTTGGTTTTCTGTATATTACAAACATAAGTTAAAGCATGAAGAATCCACAAAGTGAATATAGCACATTATCCTCATCACTGCTGCAATGTGGAAACACAGTCAAAATAGAAATAGCCAGATCATGAGATTGCCTGTTATTTTGGTTTGCTTTTCAACACTGAAAAGCTTTTGCTGCCATGAGTGATGTAGATTAAAGAATCTGGAAGGTTACTTACTCCTATAATAGCTGAACACAGCTCAGTTAAATGTAGCTGTACTGGGAAAAAAATTAAATAATCCTTTTGACACTATACAAAATTAGGTAACAGTGACTAACAGAAGGTTTATCATGGAAATGTCTTACTTGCAAGAAAGAGAAGAAGCTTGCATTTAGTTGCATCAGTACTGGTCTGAATTGCTTTTACAAAGAGAACCACTGCATACTGCTTTATAAAAATCTTTTCAGCTACAGTCCCATTTCAGCAGCTTTTTCTTCACCCTGTGATATCACAGTAAAACTCCACAGAGCTGTTGGCATAAGACTGGTAATAAAAAGCTTTCCTGTTCACTATCACAAAATATGTGCTGGAAAAGAAGAAGTTAACTATTTCTGAAGAACACATGTTCACTAGCAGAAAATTGTGGAAGAGGTCTGTAAGTGCACCAATCACCTGAGGAGAAGGGAAATGCACTGTTATAAAAATGAAGGAGTCAGATTATTTGCTTTCTTAGACAATTTTTAACATCTCAATGTGGGTGGAGAGAAGGGAATTCTGGTTCTTAGAAGAAAGCAATTCAGCTTCCAGTGAGCTGTAAGGAAGAACAAACTGCACTAGAAGAAGTTCAGGGTCATTCTAATGGTTTTCACTTCTCTTTCTGAAGTGAAAGCAATTTAGTCAGTATGGCTTTGCTGAAAAGCAGAGCACAACTCATGAATTTGGTGGCCTTCTACCATGGAGTTACAGCAGTTATGGATGAAGGAGGAGTGATTGACATCATCTATCCTGGACTTGTGCAAAGCTTTTTACACTCTTCCACATGACATTGTTTTCTCTAAGCTGGAGTTGATGGATATAACACTTGGTGGATAAGGAATTGGCTGGATAGTTGCATTCAAAGAGTTGTGATCACTGGCTCAACATCCAAGTGGGGACCAGAGATGAGTAGTGTTCCTCAGGGATGGCCATTGGTATCTTTATTGGTGACACAGCCAAGTGCACCCTCTGCAAGTTTGCTGATGACACCAAGCTGTGTGGTGCAGTCAACGTGCTGGAGAGAAAGGGATGCCATCCAGAGGGACCTGGACAGACTTGAGAGAGGGGCCTGTGCAAATGTCATAAACTACAACAAAGCCAGATGCAAGGTGCTGCACCTGGGCTGGGGCAATACCAAGCACAAACACCGACGGGACCAAGAATGAATTGAAAACAGCCCTGAGGAGAAGGACTTGGGGTAGATGAGAGGCTGGACATGACCCAGTAATGTGTTCTGGCAGTCCATAAAGCCAACCATATCCTGGGCTGCATCCAAAGCAGCGTGGGCAGCAGGGGAGGGAGGGGATTCTGCTCCTCTGCTGTGCTCTGGTGAGACCCCACCTGGAACCCTGCATCCAGCTCTGGGTCTTCAGCGTAAGGGCATTGACCCATTGGAATGAGCCTAGAGGAGAACCATGACAATGAGCAGGGGCTGGAGCACTTGTCCTACAAGGACAGACTAAGGGGGTTGGGATTTTTCAGCCTGGAGATGAAAATGCTCCAGGGAGAAATTCTAGCACCTTCCGGTACCTAAAGGGCCTACAAAAGAGGTGGGGAGAGACTTTTTACAAGGCATGTAGTGACAAGACAAGAATGAATGGCTTCAAGTGTAAAGATGGTAATCTTAGGTTAGATTCTATGAAGAAATTCTTTACTGTGGTGGTGAGAGGCACTGGAACAGAGAAGTTGTGCATGCCATATCCCTGGAAGTGTTCTAATACAGGCTGGATGGGGCTGTGAGCAATCTGATCTAGTGGAAGTTGTTCCTGCCTATGGCAGGGGTGTTGGAACTAGATAGTGTTTAAGGTCCCTTCCAACCCAAAACATTCTATGGTTCTACATGTCTAGAAGTACTAAGAAAACTCACGATCAGTTTTTTTGTGCATGTGGAACTGAGGTGTTATGAAGGGTTTAGTTGTGAACCTGAGAGTTTCAGTTTTCTGGGGTTCTTGTAAACAGCTTCTTTACTCCAGAAGTGGGAAACAGAGGAGCTTGGACTGGCCAAACACAGTGTACAGACAGCTGAACTTCAGAATGCAGATCTCAATATAAGATTATGCAAAAACTAAACTATAGTTTAGGGAGGATGTGCAGAAACCCGAAGTCAAAGAGGTCCTAGATTAGAGCCTGGAAGGTGATGCTGCCTGAGGTGCAGTGCCTACCAGCAAAGTGGTGAAAGGCTAATTGGGGGTGCTAACTGGGGGGGCTTGTGCTACCATCATAGGCCATCATTGTCAAGTCCCACCTCACAGCTAGATCGCTGTGGTCAGACACAGTGTCTGATGGAAATAACTGCACAGACCAATGCAGCATTTTCTTACAATAAAACCCACTGAAGCCAGTGGATACAGATTCTCTTTGGCTTAATGAGATTATTTTATAATCTTGTGGTGTCAGTTATGTAACAAAAAGCCCTGTTTTACGTGCTTCTCCTGGGCTTGGGGTTGTGTTGTATTTTGTCTCCTTATTTTAGATTAGTTTTAACACACATTATGTCTGATTATTTTCCAAGCCAATCACATACAGAAACCACAGTTTTGTATTATCCTTTTGTGTAAGGTTTTGGTTTCATTTTAATAAGCTTAATTACTAATATTTCTGTGAAGTTGTTTGATTCAGTCCTGATCCTGCGTATTTGAATATGCTTATCTTATATTTCTCATGCTCCAATAAATATTTGTTCATCAAGAATACTCATAAAACTAAGTCATTGGTCCAAGCATTAGCATCAAAGCTTTCTTCATTTGCTGTGTTTCACAAAAAAGTTATTATTAACTGACTTCCTTTGTCAAAAATAAATCATGTTGTTTATTTTTGACAGTCCTGCTGGTATTTGATATTATTTCACTGTGGTGGGGCTGTCCTTATGTTTATTCTAAAAATCAAGGTTTCTTAATTTGTTTTAAATTCCTCTTCTCCTGAATTTTTAATTGATATTTTTTCAAGTGGCTTGGCTTATGTCTTTGTTTTGGAACATTTTATTTCTTTATTTTATTTTGTGTTTGCTTGTTTTGTTTGTGGGTTTGTTGCTTTGGGTTTTTAAAATTTTTCTGTTTTATTACTGTTTTTTAAATAATGTTCAGATAAGTGCTGCAGACAGCTTAGAACATATTCTAACAATTTTTCTTTGACCTGTTCATTAGAATACCACATAGATCAGAAGATAGTAATTCTGATTGCTGGCACATTTCCTGTCTTTTCCCTTTGATCTACAAAATAACTGCTCTATAAGATGGCCTCTCAGGCAATTCTTTGTAAAGAAAGTGTGCCTTTCCCCAGAGGTTTCTGCATGAATCAGAAGGCTGAAGCTGTTGACCCAGTGGAAGTGTTCACAGCCTGAATTTTCTCTGGAACTGTGGCTGGAAGAGTTGACAGCTGTGTGGATGTGTAGTAGCAGGAAACATTTGGTTGATCAAGCAGTGCTTTGCCTATCACTAGGGTGAACTTTGTCTAGTATTAACAAGAACATCTCTTAGTTTAGAAGCACTCACTCCTGGTGAGCCATTGTTAACCTCCTGCAACAGTGCTGCATGGTGCTTCATATGGCTGTGGGCATTTCACACACAGCATTGTGTGTCTGTTTGTGCGTGGAGGGGGGTGTTTTTCTTTGTAGTAACTTGTTCTCACTTTCTTCTAGGAAAAAATGAAACTGGTACCAGCACAGTTTCATTCTCTGCCAGATGCCCTACCTCACTAAGGTAATCAGCTTTATTTGCTCAGCTTTGCGTGCTCAGAATAAAATTAGACTATTTGTTTAAGTGACAAATGTCAGAATAAATCCTATACTGGCCTTAGCTGAATGCAGTTACTAATTGAGTCACTGGTTGATTTACACAACAATAGGATTACATAGGATGCCTTTTCATCAATGAGTATCGCTCCTAATTCTTATAGCCTGAGACAGAACAAGATGTATCAACATACATAAAAGTAATACTCAGGATCTGCAGGAGTTCTATAAAGTGATTCCACTTGGAAAAAAGAGTGTGCTAGAGACTAACTAGTTTACTAGTTTTACTAGTTTACTGATCCTGCAGCCTTTCCTTGTGCACATATTTTTATTCTCATTCTCATTATTTGGAAGACCAAGTTTAAGACAAACACAAATACACATGTACATAATTAATGCACAGCACCAAGCAAAAGTTTATCTTTCTCCTCACTGAGTTTGATGGCTTGTTCAAGTTTGCGGTACACTTGCACTCAAGTTTGACTTCCTCTTTCAATGAAGAATTCTCAACAACATTCATGACTGGATCTTAACAGGGCTGAATGATGTGATACCTAGCAAAGGGGAGTTTTCCTTTTACAATGTTCCATTTGAAGCAGTATAAGCAATAGAAAACTCCAATACTCTAATCATTACCTGATCCCTAATGTTTTATATAGAGTAATAAGACTTCGAAAAAATGTATCAGCTGAACCAAGAAATGCAGAATGAAAGTCTTAGCAGCAGCATCTTGAGAGGAAAGGTAGAAAGAACTTGCACTCTGCTATTTGCACATTGAGGTAATGGTGCAAATCTGCAGAAGTACAGGGAGACATGGGAAAAGCCAAAATTAAAGACTGGGTTACTGTAGAAGCTAAGCCTCTAGCCAGAAGTATTCTCATTCATAGATGACTAACTTGGAATTGTTCTGGGTTACTACAAACATTTGTATTCAGTGAGTGACTCAGTATTGAGTGGTAAATTGTAAAGGATTGATCTTCCCTCTGCTGCTTAAGGATTACATGGCAAAATTCCAGCCCACTTGATGCTTGTGGCAACTTGTTCAGTCACAGACTGAAGCATAATCCTTACATGCTTGTTTTCACTGGATATTAATTCAAGTGACTGGCACACAGAGACAGGCAGTAATAGATAGTCTGTGAAGTTCCTGAATGGTGCTATATTTATCTCTGTGTATCGCTTCAATATATGAGACTACGTTTCGTGGTTCATGGGGATGCCCTACACAGAGATGACCCATGTATGATAATTTCTTAGGTAATTGTAGAGGCTGTGTGAGACAGGGCTGTGTTAGTCATTTAGGAAACATGAAGAAGTAAGCGGTGAGTTGAGTAGGCAGGTTGACTGCCTGAACAAAAGATGTGCTATTCCTTTAGTTTATATTCCTAGAAGGGTAAGGACCAGAAGTTCCAGTGATATTCAGAAAGTGAAACAGAAAATGGACTGTGAGCAGCTTCAAAAGAAGGAAGTTGTGATTAAGATGAAACATTGCCTGTAGTCATTTGCATCCCTGTTGGAAAGAAGTCATGTTAGCTAACGTGCAACTACTGCAGTAGAAGGCCCAGTATACTGAAGGTAAACTGTGTGGGTTCATGTTCAGCAGTTGCTGTGCAAGCAGGAAAGGAAAAGTCCCTGGCCCTTTACAGAAGACATGAGGCAGGTAATTCCATGTAGGAACCCTCTCAACAGTCCAAGTTTAGGAAACAGAAATTACAGTTGTTAGTGAATATTTGAACCCGTTTGAAGGCTGAGATAATTTATTTCTTACCAGAGAGAAATGATCATAAGGAAGATTTTAAAATAAATCATCAATATTTTAATGCAGATAACTGAGAACAGCTGTTGGAAACATCCACTTTAAGGTGACAGCTGCCTTTACCCCTCAGCAGAATGTGTGTAATTTGTCTTTACATAAACTCTCATGACCTACTGTTGGTATTTCAGTGGAAACCAACCTATTTGTATACCTCTACAAGCAGTGCTTACTCTTTGCTTTCTCTTGCCCTTTCTTGCTTGCTCAGTCAGGTGCTCATGGCAGAGATCCTAGATCCTGCTTCTACCCGAACATGGCAGCCACAGACTCATGCCAATGTGGCAACAAAGCAAGAGAATTCATCCTACTCTAAAAGCAAGGTGGATGAGAGTCGGTCTGTCTGAGTTCAGGAGGCCAGTGGTTTTATATTATATTGATTTGACTGATTATGAGAGACTCCTCAACCCCAGTGTCTGTGAAAACCTGCAGTAACAGATCTGCTATAGACAAGACACCCAGTCAGTCATGGATGATGACCCCAATGGCAGGCATACTTGGAGTGACTGGAAAAGCAGCTCTCCTGTCCAGAGGCCTCTTAAAGGGCTACTTCAGGGGCTCCCTTCTTTTCTGAAAGATTGCAATGAGATTGTCTGTGTAGAGTTTTTTTAAAAAATGTGATAGAGTAATGCTTTGATTCAATGCATTATCTGTGTGGCAATAAATCTCTCCAACTACCATTAATGTTATTTTTCATCAGAATGGCAGTGGTGTGGCAGACAGGAGCAATTTCCCCATTAGTTTCCTCTTTTAGAAAAATCTTTCCTTTGGAACATGCCTCATGTAGTAGTGATTGCCAAGAGAATCACAGTTTGCAGTGTCTTTGCTGCACTCTTTTTCAAAGTATTTTCTTCACTGCACACCACTCAACCTGTATTATCCTTTCTTCCACTGGAAATCCTTTCAATTTCAGATTTGAAATCTGAATGACCTTTTCTCACCCTCACCCTCAGCAAAGTGCAAATAGACTAACTAATCCACATTCATTTCTATTAACATACACCCTTACCAAGGCTGAATAAACCCTATGGAAGTCCAAAAATAACGCAAAATGGTGTAAAGATACTGCATTTCCATCTTCTCCACTGAGGCCAAACACACCTGCAGAGAGAAGGACTAACTGGGACTCAGATACAAGTTGCTGTTCTGTAGCTCTGCTCTCAGGTGAAGTATTAGCTTTTTATGTATAACTTTTCATATAGTGCTACCTATAGTTATATTTCAGGAGGACTATAGTCAATGAAACCAGAATGTAATTCTCAGTCAGGTTTCAAAAATATTTGATAAATACAGCAGTATTTCTGCTATGTGATATTTTACAGATTATTTGCATTGTTCCTTCTTTTCCAGCCCACGGTTAAAACTGTGTGCTAACTGTAAAATACTAATTATTTTTCTAAAGGAGATGACCTAAAGTTTTAAGGTGGCAAATAGGTAGGTATCTCTGGTTCTGATGCTGGAAATGCTGCACAGAATATATTTTGTTTCCAATATCTCTGCTTAGCAGCTTGTAACTTACTGACCATCACTGTAGAAATAAACCACCTGTTAGCAAAAGAAACAGCATGTAATATATAAAGTTTTTCTTTGGGTCTAGCTTTTAATTTGACTTTGTCTTTTTTTAAGTATATGCTTTAAACATCTTCATTTTCAAACCTTTATTCTTCATAACACATATTCTAATTGTGGTTCTCACCCATACTTCAGATTTATTAACCCCGTGGAATGATTAATTAATCTGTATTCTTACCTATTTCTCTACTGCTGTGAAAGGTACACCGTTGCATTTTTATTGTCAATTTCTAATAAGTTAGAAACTTTGATTTGCAAGTTAACAAACAGAAAACCGTACAGAGAACCTTCTATGAACCAAATACTCACTTGTTCTCTGTGTTTAGGATGCACAGTAAGTGTCATTATAACTTGCTTTTCTAGATTTTAACATAGAAGTCAGTTAGTCTTAATCCTTTGTCCAAGGAATGAGGGAGGAAAACGTTGTACACTCCTCCCTGCATACGTGCCTGAAGACCAAAGATGCAGCAACTCTGATAGCATTACATTGACAGTTCATTTCAAGATGTAAGCAAAGGAGGTGTTCTGTTGCTTTTTTAAAAGAAGACTCTAATTATAAACGTTAGTGGAATGTTTTGAAGAGAGGTAGCCTTCCCTCACCCCTTCACTCCCTCACTTGGATTTTTTCTTTGACATAGCTGACAATTATGCTTTTGTATGAAGAGGCTGAGGAACAGATGAGGTAAAGCAGGAAACTGGAATTCTCTCTAAGTATTAGAGCAATTTGCTACAGTGCTATGCCTGCAAGAGTCACCCTTTTATAACAAGTAGGAATGACACAAAAGATCTGCAGTGTGAAGCTGAGGTTAGTTAGGCCATATATTTTGTATGTGTACCAGAGGCTCCTGAGGACAGCAGTGGGACAACTTGTGTTCCACCTGTTTCCATAAGTAAACAACCTTGCAGGTGATACAGGTTGCAGCAACCAGAACGGAGTCATTTGTGGCCAAGTGACAGCTTTGTTAATGCAGTTTTTATTTCACAGAAATGTCTTGCTATACATTTAAATCAAAAGCATTCTGCTATGTAGCACATTTTTTACAGTCCATTTGCCTGGTGGAACTACAATATCGTAACAAAACAGCCTGAGAGTCTTGCATAGGAAATGGCAAACGGTAATGCTTTTTCAAAATGCAACAAAAGAATATCCTAGATATGAATTTAGAAAACCTGTATAAAGTTGTCAAATTCTAAGTCTGATAGCATCTTATCCTACTACAATTCCTATGAGCCAAACAATTCTGTCATATTGGTAAAATGTTTCTTTTCTTATAATCTTGAAAAGAGGAACTCTCAGCTTTATGAGTGTCTGTGAGATATTTGAAACACTGGAAGAAAAAATGCATTTAAATGCCAGCAGGATTAGACACTATGGATGTAGTCTTCAGCGACTTGTACAACTTGGACTTTCCTTATTTACTCTGTCAAAACAGAAAATCATAATTTTCATCACAGAATGATGGAATGGTTTACATTGGAAAAGACTTTAAAGGCAGTGCAGCCCCGTGCTGTGGCAGGGGTTGTGGCCTGGACTCACTCCAGCAGCTCCTTTCTTTGTTGAGAACCCCAGAGCTGGATGCAGGGTTCCAGGTGGGGTCCCACCAGAGCAGAGCAGAGCAGAGCAGAGCAGAGCAGAGCAGAGCAGAGCAGAGCAGAGAGGCAGAATCCCCTCCCTCACCCTGCTGGCCATGATGCTTTGGACGCAGCCCAGGACACATCTTGCTCTCTGGGCTGAAATGCAAATTGTTGGGTCATGTCAAACTTCTCAGCCACCAACAGTCCCAAGTCCTTCTCCCCAGGGCTGCTCACAATTAATTCTCTGCCCAGCCTGTGTTTGTCTTTGGACTGCCCCAACCTAGGTGCAGCACCTTGCACTCGGCCTTGTTCAGCTTCATGAGGTTTGCATAAGCCCAGCTCTCAAACCTGTCAAGGTCCTTCTGGAAGGCATTCCTTCCTCCAGCATGCTGACTGCACCACACATCTCAGTGTCATTGGCAAACTTGCTGACAGTGCACTCGACCCCACTCTCTGTGGCACCAATAAGGATGTTCAAAGACCACTGGTCCCAACACCAATCCCTGAGAAATGCCACTCAGTCTTTTAATATGAAATAGTTTTGTATGATTTTTTCCCTACAGGTTTCATGGGTTTAGTCTATTAAAAACAAGAGGCAAAGCCAAAACACTTATCAGTATATCTTGCTTAAAAGTTTCTCTTGGCTTCAGCCAACACATGCTGAATGAATGTAACAAGGTTTTACCAAAAAGAATACACATCTTACATATTCACCACTGCTTTATCAAAGTCTTACCCTTTAGCTCTTGAATGTATGACTTGTCTCCTGGCTTCAAATTAATAATAATTAAGTTTCCCACTAGTTTGTTGGTTTTTTTTTTAAATAGCAGAAGGCTTTCCTTTATCTACTGATTAGTAAGAAAAATGGAAGAGACTTTGATGTTTTCTCCTTGGAATTGTTGCAATATTTTCACCTTAAGCCTCCTGACCTGATTCATAAGTGTTCAAGTCAAGAACGATTAAACTTCTCTCATAACTTAAAAACAGTTCTCTACTACTTGGTCCTTCTGAGACTCTTCTCTTATCTTCAAGGTCAGGTAAAAACATCAAGAGTTTAGAAATATGCTCTATCTGTGAGATGGGTCAAGATGACCTTCTGTTCTGCCCCCCCTCAAAAAAAGTTAATGTATTTCTTCTTCATTTTAGCTCAGGCTGAGAAGAAAACACCACTAAGTGCCTTCAGCAGCTTTAAAACTGATGGATGTTACTCAATTTTCAAGCTGTTTCAAATGTCTTTTACTTCATTCTTTGATGAGTTTTAATAATTAATATTTTTGCAGGATGCTATTGCTCCAGACTGATGTTCTCAGCCAGAACAGATTACAGATTACTTTACAGATTTTTTTGTTTTGAATTTCATGCCTATTGGCAAGATCTGTTTTCTGCTAAAATATCAAGAAGGATCTCTTCTGCAGATTAATTCTCTGTTGCTGCATTGTCCTCATTATGCTAGCTGTTAAGGGAACATTTCCTTGTTGCAGCGGTACACACACAAATGTTAAGATCTTCGGGGTATCTTCTGTGTGTCTTGGACTGGCATCCCCAAGCTGAATGCGCGCTTTGTTTCTCTTTTTCTCTTCCGTGTTTTTTTCTGTGGTTTTGTTTGTTTTTCGTTTCTGTTTGTTTGTTTGCTTTTGTTTTGTTTTTACTTTATCCAAGTGATAAAAGGTGATATTTTACTTCCTCTAGGTCTGACATGGTGTTTTAAAGTGACTGCTTTTCAACCATGAAGTTATTATGTCCTTGCTGCCTAGAGTACATACAGGCACTGTGGTGACTATTTTCACTGGCTGCTGTTGAAGTCCGCGGAAACCCCTGCACAGTGGGGTTTTACCTGCGAGTGTCTTGCTTCCCGAAATACTCCGGCGGCCGCCTCATCCTCACTTCTCACACGCACCCCCGTGTGGTCAAACTCGGCGGCGTTCCCTCCTGCTCCCGTACAGCAGCGAGAACAGAACCGCCTGGCTAGCCATCGTGCCCTCCTCCGGGGATCTTCACAGAGTCACGGGATATTCTGAGTTGGAAAGGATCCACAAGGATCATCGACTCCAGCTCTTAAATGACTGGGCCGCGGCTGATGGAGCACACAACTTTTAGCACCATGCTCTAGACGACCGACCCAATGATTCCAGCCCTCCCCCAGCTTCCACACATCTTCCAGAGCAGAAGCTCCCTCCCTTCTCAAAGCCACATGCAAAGATCTTTGGGGAAAAAATAATAATAATAATAATAAAAAATTAAACAGCAACCATCGCTCACCACACGTGCTTCATTTTCTCAGGCTGGCGGTGAGTATGACCGAATTAGATAGAAGAATATGAAAAAGGGAGTCTTGCCTGTAAGCACTGAAGTCATGCTTTAAACAGAAAGCCCAAACAAGTAGACCTTAAAGAGACACTGATTTAAAAACTCCCTAGAGAAGACAGAAAATCCTTATCAAAGGTGAATTACTAACACAGTCTCATTTGGCAAGGGAAGCTATTTCATGTGAAGGTAGTCTTGTGCACTTTATTTGCGAGCACAATGGTCTTTCCATATCTCACTATACTGCACCATACCATGCCATGTCTCACCATACCTGTAACCATTACCATGCCGTACCACACTGCACCCCACCACATATTCTTCATTCAGGCCATTATGAGGAAAGCTGCTTGAATGACAGAAAAAGCTCTAATGAGGTTGACCGCAGTTTCCATTTTACAGCTCTTTAGCCTTCTATCAGTTTTTGAAGCTTTCATACATTGCTATCAAACTTCATTTCTGTCAATCATCAAACCCCTTCAACCTACTCAGATTTTAGACTATGGAATGTACAGAAAGATGTTTTCATTGCAGCAAGATCATAGAGATCCTTTTTTAAGGATTCAAAAATTGTTTGGAATTGGTAATTTCCACCTTGCAGTGGAAAATGTGGTTCCTAACCAGATAATGAATTGTGATAGAATTCTGTGTTTTAGCTGTCCTTAGGTCCTTTAGCTGGATTAGGATATTTGCTATTCCACATTTTTGTTTGCATAGTAATAATCAGAGGACATGTGCAATTAAGCCAGCTGTTTCTGAGGAAGAAAATAACTGAGCTTGATACTAACCATCCCAGTGTAACATAATATCTGAGTCAGCTGCATGGGTAAGTGAGGCACCATGGGCACTGCTGTAGGTTAGAGGTCTTTGGAAGAAACACACGCAGCTCAACATCAGAGGAAATTCTCAAGGGCAGCAGATGGCAAGGAGATGTTTCTAGAAGGACAGAGGACATCCTACAGATGGAAATACTTTACCCAAATAGTTTAATTTGTGCATTTGAGTAAATTCTTATATGACTAGCTGTAAAGACTTTGTCAACTTCAGATAACTCAGAACCACAAACTGAAGAAGAAACTTAAAATAATGTAGCAGCATTGGTGTTGAAGGCATATACATTCATAGTGTACTTTCTGTTCAGCACAAAGATCCATGCTTGCCCAGCTTTACATATGCAGCTTCGATTATTTATTTCCTACTGTTATGGAACAAAATATAACTGTCTTTCTCTATTGTTTTGTTTTTGCTATTTTGTTTCGATTTTGCTAGGTTTTGTGGGCTTGTGGTTTTGGTTGGTTTTTTGGTTTGTGGCTTGAGATTTCGTTGTTTTGTTTTGGTTTGGTTTTGTTCTTGGTTTTTGTTATGTTGTTTGTTTTCTTTTTAATTTTAACAAAGTTGCAGAATTCATATGGGTTAACTTAAAGAAAAAATACATAATTTCAGTGGTTGCATTTCCCATTCTGGTTCGTAGCAGGACCAGTTTTATACCAGCACAGCTGAGCTAAGGTACCTTGGTTGGAAAACACAGGAAGAGACTAGGAATGCTTCAGCTGGCAATGGAGGGGATTTTTTCCTGTTTGCAGTTTGCCTGTCACCTTAAACATGGAGGAGTAGGGATCTTAAATAGAAAAATCATGGAGTGCAGATCTGGCACATGAGAACATCAATCCTATCTCTTAAGTGCTGGTCTTTTGTTTCATTTGCTCTGTATCAGAAGATCCCAGATCATGATCTCCTGGACAATCTTCTCAGCTCCACAGATGACTTTCTCCAAGCCCACAAATACACTTTCCATCATGGAAAGATCCTCATAATGCCCTGAGTAACATTGCAGGGGCACCTGCAATGTAGTGCTTTGTGCTGCCTTCTCTAAGCCTCCTCATATTTTTGCCTCTGTCCAATGTGATGTGCTGCTTAGGGCTGCAAAGTATGCATTTGTCCGTGTCTGAAGTAGCTTACTTCCCTTTGTGAGAGCCATGTTGTGGATGCACATGCAGAGCACTGGTGGTCACAGACAGTGAGGAGTAGCTGGTAACAATACAAACCTGGACTAATTTGGCTAGACTTTGATATGATTAACCAGATCATGCATAACCAGATCAAAGTTAATCTCCTATCAGATAATTAAAAAAGACTTGAGCTGGCAGATTTTTACTTCTTCCTCTGTTCTGAATACTGACATAAGTTAAGGATAATCAAATACCCTAGACTGTTCCAGGAAAGCTTCAAGTATGGTGTACAGGCAAAAGAGGGAAAAAAAAGACAATCTCAGAGCACATGCAGTGCTAATGCTGGTGCAAAATGTGAAACCAATACAAGGCCACAAGCAAGGGAATAGAGATGAGTTATTTGAGTAATGAGTAAAGCTAGATTTCAAACATCCTTTTTATTAAATAAATTGAATTCTGACGAAATAGGACTGTAGTTTTGGAAGTTTCTCTAAGTTGGAACAGATGCAAATGCTTGATATGGTAACTAGTCTCCCACCTGCATCTATATCACTGCTAAAAAGAAATCCTAAAAAGAAACACTACTATGAATCCTGGTAAATTAAATGTGGTAGTAGATAAGTTACTGTAACTTATTCATGAAACTGCCTCGTTTTTCCCATTTTGGTAATAGATATAAAACTTTACTATAAGCAACACAAGTCATTAATATTTTCATCCTTGTGCACTGAAAATGTGATCTTGCTGTGTTAAACAGACTGTTTGTGAGGGAGTGGTAGCAAATAATGCTGTCTGTAGAAACAGCTGTTCCCCAGAAGACACTCTTAAGGTAAATGCTTGGCTGTTTAAAACATTGATAGAAGAAATGTATTGCCATTTGCAAGCTCCAGTTCTAAAAAAACCTGCAATCTTCTGTAATTCAGTTCAAAGTCCTGTTACTGAACAAACAAGTGTTGTGCCAGGCACTTGATATCGTAATTTCCTGCCACTAAACGATCTCTGCCACAATCATCGTAGAGGGGCTGATGTGAGCCACTAAAATCACATGTTCTACC
>VZTT01046431.1:16930-45552 GCA_013400855.1 Buphagus erythrorhynchus | reverse complement strand
AAAAAAAAATGTTTCTTTACGAAAAAAGTGTGAAAACTCTGAATGAACAAACTCTCCACCTTCAAGTATACAAAATCATGTCATCTAACTCAGTGTTAGAAAATCTATGCTTCATTCTGACCTGCTGTCCTACAGTTTATTTCACCCCTTGGCAAAGTACATCACCACACGACTAATGGAGAAAATGCATGGACTGCAAAGTGTTTGAAACACCAACACTCAACACAATAGATTCCAGCTGCCAAGTTCACATGAATATCTCCATCATTAGAGTTTTAAAGTCTTATCATATATTAAGGGAAAAGGAGATGAAAAAGAAAAAAAAGTCACACAAAACATAAATGCCAGCTACTGGTAAAAGTGTTCACCTAAACAACTATGAACAATTACACAGTCAACCAGAACTGGAAAACCTTAAATCCATGCTTTAACTAAAGTCAGTGATTTCTCTAAGTTCTGTTTGAATCTGTAGGTTCTTTCATCAAACAGAAATCCTTGTAGGGCATACCTACAAAGGATTTTGCCTACTATTAAAAAGCAAAAGAAAAAACACTACCACAGTGGCCATTGCACACAATGGCCAGCATCAACACTTCTTGACAACATAATTGCTAAAGACCATTATCCCCACAAGAATCTAGATGCCTTGCTTTCCCCAGATGCAAATCATATTTTGTATTAATTCAGAAGCTGCTACTGACTTTTGTTGAAATCAGTAACTAGAAGATAAAATTATTAAGCTTGCCTTCAGCATGAGAGACTTGCCTACACTCAGGCTTTGATTGCAACAGCTTTTATTAGTCATTTTGCACAGGGTAGGGGGGGTTAAAAAAATCAGTGCATTTGTTCTTTCATTCAAGACTGATTAGCACTAGCAAAATACAGACCTTGCTCTACCTTAACATGTTCACAATCATCAGCTGGAGGTGACTAAGCCAGAAGGGGAAAGTTCACTGGAACTAAGTTTTAAGCTCAGCGGAATTGAGTCATGGAGTTTGGTCAAAGCACTACTGTGCCCACAATGCCCACTCTCAGACCCGCAGAGTAGAGCTCTGCAGCTGCTCTTCGCACATAAGGGAAATACTTGGGGAAAACCAGAAATAAAAGGCACAAATAACTCACTTTTTCACCCAGAAAAATCACACGGAACAGCAACAACAAAACATTACATTTTCACTTTTAAAATATATCTCTTTTGCAGAAAAAGGATACTTTATATTTGCTCTGTTTGTGACACCAGATCTTCTGCCCCTTAAGCAATTAAAAATCTCAAAATTAAAGATTTTGCTTAATGTTGACATTTTAATCGGTTTTTATAAATTCACGTTAGATCAGTTCAGCTGATCCCATGCAACTTATTGGAGAAATACACTCCACTGATGTGAAAGGAAGTTCTCAAGCAAGGGTTACACTGGAAAAAGTGAGACTGCCTGGAGACCAACTAGGTAAATATTAATCCCATTTCTGAAAACAGCTTAGTCAAAATGCACACTTCATTTTTTCATTTCAAAACTCTAGTCACACATTTCTCCTAATACTTGACTTTCCAGCTTGTTCAATTTCAGCTGAAGCTTGGTTTCTTACAGGGCTTTAAACACACTGAAAAATCTGAAGATCCCCTAAACCAGATTAATCTAAACAGTTGTTGATGGGCCTTTTCTACATGTCCTGCCTTGTCCTGCCTGTTTGCCATACTTATTTGCTGCTGAACTGCAGAAGGCTATTGTCACTATTCCTCTCCCCATATGGTAGGCAAGAGGACACCACCAGCATGAACCGTTTCACAAATATTCAATTACTAGTCAACACACACTCCAAAGTGAGAAAAATTGATTTCCACCTCTCCAAAGATAATACAACAAAAATCCCATGATCCATATTGATATTATACTGCTCTCCCTGCTGATGTTATTCAGGTTCTCTAATTAGCTGCTATCTCAATTTTGAGTATCCACCAAAGGAAGACAGGAAAAAAATTAATTTGGGAATTTCAGTGTTTTTTTAAAATATTCCTTTCCCTATCAGAAAGAGAACATAACACAAACCTTATCAGTATGCTGTTTATATTTTTATCTGAAAGCATCAAAATGTGTGCAACAGCATACACATCTACTGTATCAATGTCAGGTCTAAAATCTCTAATGCAGAGAGGAAGCTGATGTCTAGCAGCAACTACCTTGAGGCACAATCCTGACGATTTCACTGGAATAATCTTTGATAAAACAATACAAATTACTAGTCTAGTGCTGTACCACTGTGTGTAAGAATTTTTGAACTCTTGACATAAACCACTGTTTCACACTAGACACAGTTTTCAGCTAAAAAACACAGCGGACAGACAATCCTTCTTACGTAAAAAAGCAAACATGTAACTGTGATAAATCTTTTTCCACAATTTATATCATTACCTGGTCCCTCTGTATGCGCTAGCAATAAAGTCAGGTATATTTTATAGTTTTTATCTGGACTACTAATACTCTAGATCAAATGAGATTAGGACCCAGATAGTCTTTTCAGTTTATTGCCATTTCATAGACAGTTTCATTCCACTCCCCTCCTCCAATATGGCAAAATGATAGCTTCATGTGAAACTACAGTAAATCACATCAGCAACTGTATTAAGTTTTGCAAACATTACATTTCTTAAATTTCCTTTTACCTTTGACTGATAATCCTATTTACACCAGCTTAATAAGGTCTAACAGGATCAGTGAAGGTCACCTGAATTTGTATCTCTGTCTAATATGTTCGTCTGCAAGTTTCTGTCATGAAATATCTCCTAACTAATGGGAAGAACTTTCCAAAGGCACAGATTTCTTGTGTGACTTGTCTAAAAGACCCTCACAAAATAAAAATATAGAAGAAAAATATGCACCTTCAGATTTGTATCTATTCAACATGAAACAAAAGTAAAAGAAAGTGAACAATAGTTTCTTCTCTACACTTCCTAGACGGTTTTAAACCAGAAGCAGACAAGCCAGTCCTAAAGTAAGTCTGCAAGAAGGAATAATATAAAAAATTCCTCTCAGCTAATATACTGATTTATATGATTAAACTGGCAGGCAAATGTATCAGCTTTCATCTATTCTGCAGTCAGCCACCAAGATATTTGAGTAAGGGAAAGCACTAGTGTGTCTTCCATGCTAATTTCATCAGTGAAGATGACAGAATCACAGAATAGTTAGGGTTGGATGGTCTCTGGAGATCATCTGGTCCAATCTCCCTGTCAAGGCAGGGTAACCTAGAGCAGGTTACACCCAGGAACATGTCTAGCTGAGTTTTTAATGTCTTCAGAGAGGGAGATTCCAGGACCCTCCTGGGCAGCCTGTTCCATTGTTCTGCTATCCTCAACGTAAAGAAGTCCTGCCTTATGCTGAGATTAAACTGCTTGTGTCATTGCTCCTTGCTTGTCTTGTCATTGAGCACCACTGAAAACAGTCTGGCATCATCATCTTGGCACCCACCTCTGAGATATTTATGTGCATTGATGAGATCTCCTCTCAGTCTTCTCTTCTCTAGACTAAACAGGCCCAGCTCTCTCAGTTGTTCCTCGTAAGAGAGATGCTCCAGATCCCTCATCATCTTCATGACCCTTCACTGGACCCTCTCCAGGAGCTCATTGTCTCTCTGGTGCTGAGGAGCCCAGAACTGGATGCAGCACTCCAGGTGTGGCCTCACCAGGGCCCAGTAGAGGGGGAGGATCAGCTCCCTTGACCTGCTGACCACAATCTTCCAATGCAGCCCAGGACCGCACTGGGCCTCCTGGCCACAAGGACTCACTGCTGGCTCATTGTCACCTTGAGATCCTCCAAGGCAGCCCCAGCCTGTGCTGGTACTTGGGGTTATTCCTTCCCAGCTGCAGGACCCTGCCCTTGCCCTTGTTGAACCTGATTAGGGTTCTCTCTGTCCAGCTCTCCAGCCTACCAAGGTCCAGCCAAAAGGCAGCAGAGCCCTCAGGTGTATCAGCCACTCCCCCAGTCTGTGTCACCAGCAAACCTGCTGAGGGTGCCTTGGATCCCTTCATCCAGGCCAGTGAAAAACAAGGTGAGTGAGGCTGGACCCAGTATTGATCCCTGGGGAACACCACTGACTACTACTGCCCTGATCCTGACCCTCTGACCTCTGTATTCAGCCAATCCTTCATTTGAATATTCAGTCATTGTCCATTTATTTAAACAATGTTTCCTGTGCTTACCTACAATAAGTACGTAAAATACGTACATGCATAGTGATGTACCTCAGTGCCCAGGAAGCTTATCAGATGACCCTGAATGTGATCACATGGCACATACAGAAAATCCAAGGGATCAGGCTCAGACAGCATATTTTTAGGAAAGGCAGCTCCTGCACCACCAACCTGATCTCCTCTTATGATCAGGTGACCCACCCGAGGGGATGACGGAAGGTCTGTGGATGTAGTCTCCCTTCAGCAAACCCTTTGGAGCGTACTGTCTCCCAAAGCATTCTGCTGGAGAAGCTGTCAGCCCACACCCTGGACAAGTGCACTCTTCACTGGGTTAAAAACCAGCTGGGTGGCTGGGCCCAGAGAGTGGTGATGAATGGTGCTGATATCTCAGGGGTCAGAAATAATGCTTCACTCCAAGATTTACAGGAAATGAGGAAAGGGTTGTAGAACAGGTCTTGAGTTACGCCCGAAACAGGCCTCACAGCCTCAAAGGATCACCTGGGCTTTTATACCCTGTGCAAGTCTGGGGACCTTCTGCAGAGTTATCAGCTCCTGCTGCTCTCTGTTGTTACCTGGCCAATGCCACAGAGCCTCATGCACTTTGTAGTGCAAGGGATCAGTGCCAGTTCATAGCCTCTTGGCCTCAGGCTCCTGTGAACTCGAGCTCAATCTGCAGCTGCACTCCGAGACAACAGGGTAAAAGGCAATTTGGTGGGGGGCAACTGTGACCTTCGACTCATGGATCAAGAAACCCAATGACTCAAAAGAAGAGCAAGACTGAGCATCCAGACCAATCAGCATGAGAAGCAAGAGAATCATTCAGCCAGTAGAACACAGAATACTAATTAATACAAGAACTAGGTAACTTGTAGCCAATATGCCTTGGTTTGCCAAAGAGGATATATAAAGTTTCAAGAATGAGTGTTAGCTTTGCAGATTTACCACACAGTATTTATCTAAGCAGAAATATGAAAGAAACAAATACCTTGGCTCTGTGTGTGAGTTTGGCCTACTGCACACCAACTGACCACAATTTTAGGGATAATGGTGCCACAATCAATTGGCAGACAGTCAGTAGTGAGGTTCCCGAAGGCTCAATACTGGCCCCAATGCTGTTTAAATCTTTACCAATGATTAGGACGACGGGACCAAGTATACCCTCAGTCAGTTCAGTAATAAGACTAAGTTACATGGGAGTGTTGATCTGCTGGAGGGCAGGAAGGCTCTGCAGAGGGATCAGGACAGGCTGGATCATGGCTGAGGCCAGTGGTGTGAGGTTCAACAAGGCCCAGTGCTGGGTCCTGCCCTTGGGTCAAAACAACCCCAGGCAGTGCCACAGGCTGGGACAGAGTGGCTGGAAAGGACCTGGGGGTGCTGGTGACAGCAGCTGAACATGAGCCAGGGTGTGCCCAGGTGGCCAAGAAGGCCAATGGCATCCTGGCCTGGATCAGCAATAGTGTGGCCAGCAGGAGCAGGGCAGGGATTGTTGCAGCAGGGACTGCTGAGGCTGCATCTTGCATCCTGTGCTGTTCTGAGCCCCTCAATTCAAGAAAGACATTGACGTGCTGGAGTGTATCCAGGGAAGAGCAACAAAGCTGGTGAAGGCTCTAGAGAGTGGGTCCTATGAGGAGCAGCTGAGTGAGCTGGGATTGTTTATTCTGGAGAAAATGAGGCTCAGGGGTGACTTGATCACTCTCCACAACTGCCTGACAGGTGGATGTATCCAAGTGGGGATCAGCCTCTACTCCCAGGCAGCAAGAGACAGGATGAGAGGAAATGGCCTCAAGCTGCACCAGAGGTATCAGCATCCCTGGAGGTGTTCAAGAAATTACTAGACATAGCACTAGTTGGTCAGCAGGTGGTGATCAGTCAATGATTTGCACTAACGACCTTAAAGATCTTTAGTTCTAAACTACATCATTCTGGAATAAAATAGTTCCCTGTGGAAAAAAAAATCTGTCTTTTTGAAGACACAAATGTTATTTCAGTATTGTTGAAATACTTCCCAACACTGGTGTGACCCAACACTTCCCCCACCCTAGTTCTAGGCAGACATTTCAAAATCTAGCTCACAATTTGGTTCAACTCCACAAACTTTTTTTGTGTCCATACTGTGCATTCCACACCTAAACAAGGTTATATGCTGACTAATTTAAGCATATTTTAAGAAAGACTTTACACTTCTGTAATTTTTTTTGCATACATAATAGCATTTATTCTAGCCAAGCTATTTATAATACTATTTCTGCCACAGCTACTTCTATTTTTAACCAACTGGGAAGCATGCAAGCAACACTGAGATGGAGATCACGTATGTGAAGTAACAGCTGAAAATATCTAATTATAACTTGGTATTGCCTTGTATGGAACTAAAGTTTTAATAATGAGAAAATGGAGTACTGTGGATTTTTTTCCCCAGTTTGGTGTAGAATGTTACTAAACCTATCTAGTGCAATGCGTATTACGCTACTGACAGACTGACTTGGTCAGAATAATTTTATAAGGAAGACAATCTTAACTTGCCAGGGAGGATCCATCCATAATATTTGACTGTAACATATCTTCTGTTTCTATTTATACCTTTGGTAAACATAACTTTCTAGCAATCAACTGGCCATCAAATCAACCTTCTGTCAGCTGTTGCCACAGAGCAGTGTTAGGGAGTGCTTCATTCTCTTCACTCCCCTGCCTACTAGATGACTTCTTTTTTATCTGAGCAGAACACATTACACTAATAGCCTATTCTTACAATAAGACTCTCTGATTTGTGTTGATTTTATGGTAAAAAGCAGTAGAATTTTAGGAGTGTAGGTTTAAAACATACTTAAGGTGGAGCCCAGAAAGATATAAAATAGCAGCTAATCCATCTAGCCATTTATTAAATAGCCAAATATAAATCATTGTTTTTAATGAGACCTCTCAACTATTTATGACCTTCAGTCTAGGTTAAACAGGTAGAGACATGGTTCTCAACAGCAAACTTTCTTTACAATTACAAACCATGAGCCACTAAGACAGACAGAGAAAACAGTTGTAGAAAAATTTTATCAGCTCAAAAAGAACAATAAATTACTGGTTTAAATTCGGAAATTACTTTATAAGCAAGCAAGTATCAGATTTAAAAAAAAAAAAAAACTTCTGCAGAAATTGATCAGTATGAGTTGAGGGAAGACTATGAAGTTGAGGGAAGAACTGTAATTAATTGATACAGGGTACTCACACCAGAATATGTGTAAAAGCAAACAAATGATCTCTGCTGAAATGTCTTCTCTCTTCACAACCAGTTTGGAGTTTATTTAATTCTTCTACAGTGTTTTTTTCCAAGCTAACAAAATTCTGAATAATCTTCTTAATTGTTAGACAGATGTTCCCAATTTACACCTGCAGCCTAATCTGAATAGAGCTTTATTTATGCATTGAAACACAAAAGAAGTCTGAAAATTGTCAGAATTATTTCCCTTGTAACTCTTTCTCAATTCCATGCTCCCATATCAAATTGGTTTTTATTCAGCTGTTAAGTTTCACAGCTTTATAAATGCATGTTTTATTTCATCTTTCAGATCATTACTACTAGAGCACTTTCTTTAACTTTTTCTACCTGTGTGTCCAGACTTGTTACCCACTAACAAGCTGCAGCAAACAAATTAACCAGCAGCCCTTTATATTAAGCTTCTGTATCAAGGCACTACCAGCTAATGTAAATAAATTAATGCAATGCAACACAGCAAAAGCTATTTAGAGATTACATCTATATTGCTTCCATGTATATCTGAGAACCAACTGTGGTTTGCAGGTTGAGCAGACAAGTCAGAATCCCCAGTGTCTCAGCATCTTTTATACCACACATTTTTTTAATGGTGCAACTACACCAGTGGACAAGGACAGGGTTACAGGTATCATTTATCTGCACCTCTCTAAGGCCTTCAACACCATCTCCTACAACATCCATTTCTCTAAAATGGAGATAGATGGATTTAATGGGCGCAGTGGGTGGACTGTTATGTGGATAAATAATTGGTTGGGACAGTCGCATGCAGGGGGCAGTGATCAATGGCTCAGAATCCCAATGGACAGTGACAAGCTGTGTCCCTCAGGGGTCCATTATTTAATATCATCCTTAATGACATCAGACAAAGGAATCAAGTAAACCCTCAGCAAATTTGCAGATGACCCCAAGCTGAGTGGTGCAGTTGAGACACCTAAAGAACAGGAAGCCATCAAGACAGACCTGGACAGGCTAGAGAAGTGGGACCCTGGGAATCTCATGAGTTTTAACAGCACCAAATTCAAGGTCCTGAACCTGAGCTGCGGCAACTCCCAGTATGAAGCTTAAGGATGAACACACTGAGAGTAGCCCTGCTGAGAAGCACTTGGGGGTGCTGGTGGCTGAGAGGCTGGACATGACCCAGCCATGGGCACTCCCAGCCCAGAGAGCCAAACGTGTGCTGGGCTGCATCCAGAGCAGTGTGGGCAGCAGGGCCAGGGAGGGGATTCTGCCCCTCTGCTCTGCTCTGCCGGGACCCCAACTGGAATACTGTGCTCTGTTCTGAGGTCCTCAGCACAGTAGAGATACTGACCTGTTGAACTGAGTCCAAAGGAAGCCATCAAAATTATGAGAAAGATGAGCACATCTCTTATGAAAAAGAAAGGCTGAGAGAATTGGAATTGTTCAGCCTCACGAACAGAAGATTTCAGGATGACCTAATTGCAGTCACCCAGTACCTGAAGGGAGTCTAAGAAAGATGGAAACAGCTTTTTACAAGGGCATGTAGTGAGAGGACAAAGGGTAATGGCTTCAAACTGAAAGAGGGCAGGTTTAGATTGGATATTGGGAAAAAAGGTTTTCCTGTGAGGTTGGTGAGGCACTGGAACAGGCTTAGAACTTCTAGATGTCCCATCCCTGGACATGTTCAAGGCCAAGCTGAATGGAGCTCTGGTCTAGCAGAAGTTGTGCTTGCTTATCGCACGACAATTGGAACTAGTGATCTTAAGGTCCTTTCCAATCCAAACCACTCTATGATTGTATAACTGAAGTTTAGCTTTCCCTGATTAGCATCAGATCAAACATGAGCTCATAGCTGGCCAAGGTCATAGCATCATATCCTAACAACTCTATTCTCTTTTGACAGGACAGGCCACAATCCTCTCTGCTCAGGAAACATTAGTCTCACTAAGTCAATACAGTGTGTCCCCTGCTCCTTCGGGTCACCCAAATCACTGACCCAGAAATGCAGTTCATCAAGGTCCAGGACAAGGAAACACAAGTGAATCATTGCAGTCAGTTGACCACAGATGAAAGATCATCTGGGCAATTTGTACCTCAGTGTCCTCTGACTCACTCAGCACTGCTGCTGCTTAATGAGACACACTGCCTTGCTTCCAAGTCTCCCAAATACAATCATTCTCCCATAATCATGAGGTTAGGAGGCAGATGCAGAAAACTCAGGACGTGCAGAATTAAACACCAGAAGAAGGCCCAGCAGAATGCAGGCACAAAATCAGTACTCCTTTACAAGTTTGTGATGGTCTTGCCCCAAGCCCAAATAGCATCCCTGATACAGGCAACAGTCCCTGCAAGCTGTGCAGACAGAGCTTCCATTACATCCTGCCACCTGGGCAAACAGCTGCTGCACAGGAAGGCAAAAGGAATAAAAGGGATCCCATCAGTCTTTACAGTGCCAAGATACAAAAAACATTTTCAAAGTAACAAGTTTGTTTGGTTTGGATTTTTGTTTGGTTTTTGTGGGGGGTTGTGTGTGTGTGTGTGTGTGGTGCAGTATGTTTAGTGTGTGTGTTTGTAGTATGCATGAATTAACAAGCTAAAAGAAAAGCATGCGAGATTTGTTAATGGCAATTTGCCATCTTTGGTCTAAATGCAGGCAAAATAGTCTTTGTTTTAGCACAAGAAGACCATGAGGCTTCTGTGCACCTGTACCACCAGGAACTACTGGCAACTCTTCCTGAGGCAATAAATGAGTGTGACAAAACAAGCAGCTGGAGAAGTTCTGCCAGACTTGCCTTTCTACAGCTTCCTATTCTGGAATCACCTGCATAACTACTCTCAGCAATATTCCCAGTCTTGATCAGGAGAGTATCCTCACTCCCCCATAGCCCAAGAATGAATGATCAATGACCCATAGGCCCAAGTGGTAGAGGAGGCTGTCAAACACATTGCAGCAGGTACGTCTGCAGAGAGACAAAGAGTGTGCAGCTTAAGTCATTGGTAGGTCTGGGAGATAGGCTGCACTGCTGTTGCCTTTGAAATGACTGGAGTTCAATTTTCCCAGCCAAGTTATAACTTCATGAGGGAAAGTTGTGGGCTTTCTTCATCAGCTGCTTTACAAATGGATTCCTTCAAGAAGAGTGCCTGCTGGTCAGGCTGTCACAGCAACTACTGCTAAGGGTGATCATGCCACAGAAGAGGAAAGATGGATTCTGATGACACTCCTACTGACTTGCAGCAGTCTCCAGGTGACTGACAGAAAACAACAGTTCTTCAAGTGCAAGCAGGAATACAAAGATATAGCTTATCTCTCAGAAGTCCTGTACTAACAGCACTTCCCTATTTTACTTTCATAGAGATATGAATAGTAAATACTGAGGATTTCACACTGCCGAAGCATGTCCTTGGAACACAGATAAGCCTTTGACGAATACAATGTTTCCCCCCTTTTGTTAAACAGTGCAAATTTGCTCAGGGTTTCTCCTTCAACCAGCACACAGTCAGCTGCAGTACCTGCTTCAGGATAGATTTTTCTTCCTTCCTTTTCTTGAGTAGTCTCAGCTGATAAGAGTAGTAATTCAGTACCTCCCCAAAAGTCCTGAAAAAAGGTGTTGAAAACCACCTTCTCACACTTCTCATGTCCGCTTCCAGGACATATCCCATGTAGAGCAGCAAACTATGCCATCTTGTCCTATAACCACCAGCTACTCCAAAACTTTCTGGTGAGATGCCAAGGCCAAATCCAGATTCTACATTCCATCAGCTGGGCCAACCTGAGTGGGGTCTGACCACAGGTTAACATGACATCTCCCTGACTTGAAACCCAGAGAAGTATTAGACAGAAGTTGTGTCACAAGAGGTTCAGATTGAGTATTAGGAACAATTTCACCACTGAAAGGGTGGTCAGGCAGTGGAACAAGGTTCCCAGGGAAGTGGAAGAATCACCATCCCTGGAAGGGTTCAAAAGATGCATAGATACGGCACTTGGGGACATGGTTTAATGGTGAATATGGTGCTGGGTTAACAACTGGACTTGATCATCTTTGAGGCCTTTTCCAACTTTGACAATTCTATGATTCCATGAGCCCAAAGCACATCATTCAAGCCCCTGCATGTGACCCATGCACAAAAGAAGGGAGAAGGCATGCAGGAAGGAGGAGGAAACAGAAATTAATACCTCAAATTACCTCAGCCAAATCAGGGATGTACAGTTCTTTCAGCTGTTGATTTCAAGAACACAGCAAGGGTGGTGGGTGGGTTAGAAGAAAAATCATACGCACTTAGGACATACAGCATGGCATCTATTCTTCACTAAGAAATGTTACCAGAGAACAGGAAGAGAAGGTATGGCTATCAGCACAGATGGGTACAGGTGCCTCTTAGTTTTATAGGCTTGTCCTGTCTAGGTATTTCCCACTCAGTGAAATGTTACCAAAAAACAGGACTCAGAAGACTACTGCCCCAGATTTTCACCAGTCTCTTGCCTGGACAGTGAGGGAGGAGATTAGGTGTGTGACCTGCAGATGACAGAGAACTATGAACTTGCAGTTTTTTTCTTCTTTCCCACTGGCACTGAAGAAGTGCTTCTTACTTGCCTTCTCTCTTCTCCTGCCTCTCCTTCCCTCCCTCCTCTTTTCTCTTCTCCTTCTTTCTCTCTCCAGACACATTTTAATCAAAACAAAACACTAAACTAGAGCAATGTTCTTCCTATGTGCTGAGAAGTCTTTTCTAAGCAGATGGTCATGCTGAAATTGATGGCAGTCATTTTAGGGGGAGAGGTGGAGCTGATGTGGTCTGTGGTAACAGCCCCCCTCTGGATGCTGGGCTGGTGTCCAGCAGAGCTGAGCTGCTGACTTGCTCCCAGTGCTTCAGGATGTTCTCCCAGTAACAAAAAAACTACAGGACCGTGGCTCAGGACTCTAGAAACACCAATCGAGACCCCTTCTGGTCCTTCTGTCCCAAACAAAACAGAAGAGCAAATACAAAGGTTACTCTGTAGCTACTACATTGAGGTTTTGACAGCACACCTACCTTTGACAAGGTATATCCAGACACACAGTAGGGCACTGGGGCACGGCGAAAAAATGCAGAAAAAATAGGTAAGAGGAGGGAGCAAAACCTAGCACACTTATGTCCACAGAATTGTGCTTCAGTAGACATTTTTCTTTTACACATTGAGGCTCTACATATTGCAGAAATTAGTTGGAGTGATTCTAGTAAACAGTAATGCACCCACAAAATGGCTTGTCAAGAGAACAGGCTGATATATGTGTGTGTATATATACATATATATTTTGTGTGTGTGTGTGTTTGACTTACTTTTGCTTCTTTAAACCCCAAAATGCCCTTCCCCCAGAATCCCAAAAGGATATTTTAGTATTGATAATGTTGCTACATGCTTTTGCTTCTTTAAACCCCAAAATGCCCTTCCCCCAGAATCCCAAAAGGATATTTTAGTATTGATAATGTTGCTACATGCTGAAAGAAATGGTAAAAGTCAACATTACTAATATCTAATGAATTAACACATATAGAAACAGAAAAAAATTAGCCTAACAGTACTTGGAATCCTAATTAGAATATAAGACAAAATATAAAACCAGGGCCTTTCTTTAATAACCAGGACTGCTGTCTCAGAGCTACTACCACAGATACTTCAACCTGTATCAAAAGTTGTATGCAAATAGTGAGATCAATTCTGCAATATCTCAAATAAAGCAAAAAATGGAATTTCCAGGCAGTGGCAGTAATGGATACACAGTTTCATTATTTGCAGAAATCTCACAAAAAAGTAGCACAAAATAAATACAGGCAAATATTGATGCTCTAAAATATGCACTATAGTATATTTTATTAGAAGTTCCATAGTAACACCGCCCTCACTAAACAAATCACATTTTCTGAGTACATCTCTAAAAAGGTGGAACAGCCTCATGAACTAGCAAGTACTGGTATTGTATCTGCTCATACCATCTTTTGATGCCAGTTTATCTTTTTACTCTGAAACTTTGTATTGCTTCATAGCGCTTGATAATAGCATTTGATTATTTTCCATATCCTTGCCAATTTTTCATTCAATGAAAGCCTTTTATTTAAGAATGAGACAAATGAACTGCACATAGATTTATAAAAAGACATCACACAAACTGATAAAAGCAAAGTGGAACTTTTCATACAGTTTCTATTACACTTTGCAGATACAAACAAAATCCCCCCATAACTTTTTAAAGTTAAAAAAACAACTACTGCACTTGAGTAGGAATCAATTCAGTGCTGAAGTTCACCTTTAGACAGTGATTGTATCACTTGCAGATGAGTAAAAATAACTAAATCCCCCACCAAAGCACGCAGAGCTTCTCTTTAACAAATCCTCTGGTGGCACAATATTCCCTTTTAGAAATGGTCCTTCAATAAAGGCACTCACTTTTGTAGCTGATGATTCCACTAGTCTCTGACGGTGGCGTGCTGAGCTGAAATGACTCTTCTGAGGCGTCCCTTCCTGACAGTGAATGAAGAAAGGGGAAGAAGAACAGAGGAAAGGGGGGCAATGGATCGTGGAGGGGATGGAATGGAGGATGTTGGAGAAGGGAGAGGGAGAGTATTTAACTGAACTGCATTTTCACTAACTTTGAAAAAGCTTTATTAAATCAATTCAAGTAATACCACTGTACAAATATCAGAAAGAAAATTCGGCATTTGCTTTAAAAAGCAGCCTCTTGAGGCTTTTATATATATATTATTCACACACATTTAATGATGCTGTCTCCTATAAATCCACATATACACACACATACACTACATGCCTACTTCATTTCTAGATACACACATTAAACATTCATTTCACAATTCCAAGGTACAAACATCATCTTACATTTTTTTAACTCCATCAGCTGATGGAGTTAAACACAAAAATCCCAATCCACTAGCCATCCACCCAAATTACGCTTCAACACAAATATCAAAATCTCCTCTAGCAAAGTAAGATGTTTTTAGATTCATATTCTCCACCCAGACCTGCAATTCTAGAAAACCTTAAATTCCAGAGACTTTTACCTAACAGAGATTAATGTCTTTACCTGAGAAAACTGAGAAAGACCAGGCTCACACAGGTAAAAGGTAAGTATTTTCTCTTAGAAAGCAAAACCTTGAAAAAGCATTCAGCTGAACAAAAATCTGAAACCTGATAGTCTTCACTACATGTGCAATACAACAAGAGATTTTTCCAGGATATGGGATACTGGTTCCAAATCCTCTACCTGCTTAATATCCAAGAGACAAAAGAGCAACATTTAGTTTCTTCCCCAAGATATTTTAAATACTCTGTCCCAATCTCTCCAGGAACTTTCCGATTTGGAAAGCCCCTCAGTGCTGTAAGTATGAACTCTTCAGTCTGCTATTTCAGGTATGTGTCTGAAGGGGAGAAGATATGGGTGAAGAGCCTGCTCTAATCACAGGAACCATAGAATGAAAATTTGTCAGACTCATTTTTTCTTTCTTTTTTTCNATCTCAAGAGTTGTTTTTCAAAAAGTATTTTTATAAAAGCAGTTTTTACACCTCCTTAACAAAAAGGCTTCTAGTTCTGGCATGACACCACGCAGACAGAACCAGCCCTATAACTCAAAAAGATCTGGTGGAAATAATCAAAAGATTACAGCCACCATGGGAGCATTACATCGTAATTCACCAAATCCAAAACAGCAGTAGCACAAACTAGCTCTAATTAATAGAACCAGTATTACAGAAAAGTAGTTATCCAACACTTGCCTAAACACTTGGTTACAATTGCAGAAGACTGTTCTGCTGATGGTAATGTATTTTGGTAACATTCCATTAAATTGCTGGTGTAATGGACTAAAATTAGCACTAAGAACTAAGGCTGGATGATCTTAACACTTTTTCTTTAACAATTTCTTTTAAAATTTCTCAATGCCCTTGACATTATAATCTAACATTAAATTTTATATAATTAAAAACAGATGCTTGAAAAGGACTACTTTCTGTCACAGTTTGGAAACAATGGTAGGGTCACCGTAATCTGGATATTACCTAGCAAAAGTGCTGATTCAGAGGCCCTACCTTCTCCCATATTAAGGTTATTAACTAATCTAACATGAGATCCTTTACTCAACTGAGAAACATGGAATTCTTCTCGTATGGGCATTTTTTTTCTTTCTTTCCTGTCTCTCCTTCAGAATGCTTTTCAGAAGCAGTTGAGAGCTGGCACAAACACAGTTAAAACATGGAAAATCCCCAATTCATCACCAACACCATTTCAGAAGCAAAAATGTATACTTAAATTTATGTTATTACTCCTATGAAAAAGGAAAGTCGGAGCTGAGACTAAAAATGTTTATGTCAGCTGTGCCTTCAGTGACACCAGTCCGTATAACATTCTGAATCAGAATATATTAACAGTTCACTTTTTAGCTCAAAACAATGAGGGTAGACTTCATGGAATATCTCCCATGTAGGGATGACAGTTTATCATCAGGACATGTGAAGATTCAACAAAGATCAACAAGAGATTTCAAAAAGCTCCAAAGAACCTAGTTCTTTCCCTATGGAAAAGTTCAATATAGAGCATTTGAAGTCATGAGAGGCATTAGACTGTAGGCATACAGGTTTTGCATCATAATGTCATGCTCCTTAGTATTGCATTTCAGCTGATAAAAACAGAAACCTTCTGCCAATGTCAGTAAAACTACAGTCAGAAAACTAGCTCCTTGCCAACATGACTCATGTCAACAAGGACAGCTAAAGGAAAAATTGAAGGATCCTAAATAATTCTGTGGCAAGATATTTTAGTTAGGTGGCATGCAGAAAATTGTGTGGAAGCAGAAAGAGGCAGAGACTTATTTAACAGGTGAGTAATCCAAGAAATAGTCTTGTGGGAAACACACATCTTGGGGAAAGAAAAAACAAACAAACAAGCAAACAAGCAAACAAACAAACAAAAAAGCCCACATAAAACCAAAAAGACATCCCCCCCCAAAAAAAAAAAAAAAGGCAACACCAACTGGGCCAACAAGTATTATGCAGTTTCTGAAGTCATAGAAGCTTGAAAACAGCTCTAAGGAGAAAATATGTTTTTGGCTGCAGAGGCTGGTAAGTATAGGCTTTAATACTGATACCAAAAGAAATTTCCATTAAGAGCAGTTACCATTCACTGTATGGCTGCTCTCATGAAAACAGCAGTATCAAGAGACAAGCAAGAATAGCAAGTGACACAAGCATGTGGTCTTATCTTAAGAGATTTCTACCTCCAATCTGAAGTGGTCACAGACCTCTTTTTTTCCTCTCCATTTTTATTAGCTGCCAGACCAAGATCTGAAACAAGTGGCAAAAATTCCACACAGAGGAGTTGAATTCACCAACAAACACCACAGCTGGTCCCTGACAGATCTGGAAGTATTTAGCACTGAAGTAAAAATCTTTCACAGACACAACTCCATCCACATCAAGCTGGGCAAATCCTTATGCTGTCAAGGCTATTTCAATGTTTTTACTAGTAAGTGTCATACTGAAGAATGCCTCCTCATACACCCTCAAACCATGATTGTTCTAAACACGCTTCCTTCCCTCAAGACTAGCCCTGGGCTATCTCAAGATACATCTACACCCAAGACTCGAGTCCCTGCCATATCCATAAGTGTGCTATAGTTCAGCCTGAGCATCCTGGCATTTGAGTTTAACAAAAGCTACAGCAAAGCTTATGGCCAAGACCTGCTGTCATAGCTAAGACTATCTAAACTTTTTGTTACTTCCCTTTATATGGCAATCTACCTCCTGTTTTATAGTGTCTCACACTAGATGCAGCTGTTCTATTCAATTACCAAACCACTACACTGTGTATTTTTAAATGCTCTGAAGATTCCTTCTTTTCTTTCTTTCTACTGCAATGTAAAACAAAGTTAATATGTTACTCTGTTATCATTCATCTCTTTAGGAGGGCTACGTAAATACAGCTGTGAGCAAAAATACAAGAAAGGACAAAGCAAATAAGAAAATTAGAAACAAAAATGATGTATTAGAATGTGATGGTTTAGTCTGATTTTTCTCTTTCTTTCGTTCTTGCCTCAAAGGGGCCAAGATACCACCAACAAAGAATGCCATTCAACTTCTGATAGCTCAATAGTTTTAGGATATAGCAAAGGAAACAGTACATATTGTGGGATGGCTCCACAATCAAGTCATTACAAATTACTAAAACCTTCAACAGCATCACTGCAACACTAATTCACCATATTACCCAATTATATTTTTATTAATTATATCACACCATTCAGAAAGTCAGCATGCTACATCAACATTAGCATTTCTTCCTACACAGCTTCCTACAGCTTCCTGGCACTGGTTCCCTGCTCAACAAACCTGTGAACAACACACCAAGGCCATCTCTATCAGATATCTGCTTGGTAAAAGCTACTGATGATTAGACAGGGTCCATCCAGATACTACAATCATTTTATACTTAATCCTTGAACTGTATTAGTAGACAAAATTTTGACATCTGTTTTATTCTATTACATTCTATATGTTATAAGGTTATGTCTTATCTGCTATAAGGTCACCAGTAGCCTTGCAGTCTTGTACAAATAAATTTCTCTGTGTTTCAACTTACCAAAGAGATAATGAAATGCTATTCCTGTTTCAGCAATAATAGGATACTAGTAGAGAGTAAAAAACAAAATATCTAGGGAGACTCAAAAGGTAAATTAGTTTCAAATTTTCAGTGTTATGGGTGCAGATTGGTTAATCAGCTTTTCATAATTAAGAAGCAGGGAAAAAGAGTAGTCTTTACAGGCACTGAGGGCCTTCTTCTCATGAAGATTAATTCAGCTGATTAAAACAATTTGATACTTCCTAAAAGATAAAGGTAGCAGGGATGTGCAGACAGGGAGGGAGGCTGTACACATTGCGTTCCTACAAAAATTCACAAAACTAGACAGCAAAACATATTCTGCTTATATGCCATGATATCAAAAATTCATCAACACTTAAAGGATATACAGTGTGGAAAAGCTGAATTACTCAAGGTGACATGCAGGTAACACAACAGATTCATGACGAAACTATGAGAATCCATTTAGGCAGAGACAGACCAGCAGATGTGCAGAATCTTAGAACTTACCCTTCTGATAATATAGTATAATACAAAAATGTCTCCAAGCCCTTGTGCCTGGTACAAGAGGTAACAAACAACGCAGTATAATCCTGCATCGTAGTCTCCATGACTTCAAAGTACGCTGAATTCAAATTACTCATTTTTGTAAAACAGAGCAGCAGACAGCAGGCAATTCAGTTTGCCAAGTGTGGGGGCAGGACCAAGTTATAAACTGTAACACACAGTCCTTCCCTTATAGCTTTAGATTCAAGCAAGTGTGAAATATTTTGGGATTTACTGAGGGGGAGGGGTGCATTGGTTTGTCTTGGTCTTTAACTTGTAAGATGTTCATTTCTTGCTGATGTCCACTGCCCCAAACTTTAAATTTCAGTGTAATACTTAACTAGGCTCTGAGCCAAGCTTTATACGCTGATCAGGAAAACTTTTCTGCTTCAGAGGCATCTCACAGCAGAGAAAAAGCACAGTTAAGTAAGATTTCTACAGTTATGGAATTTTCAAAAAAAAGTCATAAGTTGTCATTTATTTGACAAACAATGTCACATTATGGCACATCTGACAATTCTTACAGCCAAGGCAAGATATTATGTCAATAAAAAGCAACACACATGTGCAGCTTCAATTTTGAATAGTAAGAAAACAAATCCTTGAAAGCTATCTCCGAAACAGAACACAAACCAAAGGCCAGGACTGCATCTTGCATCAATTAAGCTGTTAGCAACAGAAAGTACTGGTAGATGAAAAACTCATCTCAGGTAAGTTCCTGTATCCCATTCTGGCAGCACAGCCACAGACATTAAATTCTGAGTAACAAAAACATATAACTAACATGTTTGCTGAAATTGCATGGCAGTCTAACACACCAGTGTGCCAGACACTCTCCTATTAGCACTCCTAGTTATGGCATTACCCTCTTCTCTCTAACCACATCTGGTTGATTCTATGTAGACAATCATTACAGCATTTGAACAAAGAACACTGGGGCATTTTGAAGGAGAAAAGGGCAAGAACTAATTTTTTTACAGGATCCTCACTGCTTACTGCATTTCCTCAGTGGTACTAGAGAGAATGCACATGAAAAATGGGTGCTCCAAATAAGATGTTTTTTCTAGAATAGCTCCTTTGCAGAAACTCATTCATTTAAAAGTGACTGAATCTTCTCCATATATCTTCTGAGAGCCTGAAGACAGGAAAACACACTTCATGGACCTATAAGGCAGACCAGCATTACTGGATTCAGCATCAGAAGAGGTTAGTATTGATTTGTCAGGTAGACTCCACATCAGAAAGAAATTATATTGAAATAATTCAAGGTGTCTTTAAGGTGAAACAGGCAATCAAAAAGCATACACTATTACATTTTGCAGCAGTGCCAAAACACTAACTGGAAGGTTCCATTCTTACTGTTAAAATAAAGGAAGGATCATAAGGTGCTACAGAAACCATAAAAGACCTCAGCCCTAAGCATACACAAATAGATACACAAGAATAGAAATGGAGAAAACAAAATGCATGCAGAAAAAAGGTGGTTGTTCTCTCGTTATTCTATTCTAAAACCCCTGAACACCATAAAAAATAAGACAACAAAATCAGTTCCCAAGTCTTGTCACAAGTGTCCAAAAATATTCAAGTCCTGAGCTGTAATCTCAATCAGATAAGACTAGCATTATGCTGTGATCATAAGAAGAATGTAAGAAAGAATGCCAGAAGACAAAAAGGAGAAAAACAAAGTTGGCATTACTGCTAAGGCAAATTGCATGCAACATAAAACAAATTCCAAAGACTCATGAAAAAAATCTATGCTGAAATATAAGAAGTAAAGCAATGCACAGTCCTAAGAGCATGGACAAGAAAGACAACTACTATTTGAGAAATTAAATTGAAGCAACATAACAGTCAGTCAAGATGCTGCTCCAGTTTAGCAGGCACTAGTCTCTTCAGAAAATCAGGGCCAAATACCATGAGGTCTTTGCAGCTACCTCATACAAATTTGATAAGGATTAAATCGCTTATCACAACCACAAAACAAAGCATGTAAATGCAGTAACAGCCCCCACACAAGACATAAATGTGATATTCTCTACCTCAGAACTTCTCTGCTGCCAACCAACCCAAAAAAAA
Organism: Buphagus erythrorhynchus; assembly: GCA_013400855.1. Lineage (NCBI taxonomy): Eukaryota > Metazoa > Chordata > Aves > Passeriformes > Sturnidae > Buphagus > Buphagus erythrorhynchus. The sequence continues at coordinate 24,899 of VZTT01046431.1, read as the reverse complement.
TTGTTGATTTTGGCCACCCTGCCTTAAAAACAATTTTGAACTGTTTCTTCCAGACAGGAGCAAACACTCACAACAAAAGTGACAAATACGAAAATGCTATTAATGTTTGAATGTTAAAGCCTTCTATTTATCATTGTCTGTTTTATAATATAACCATACTTGATCACTACTTTGCTTAAACCAAATAAACTGTGATACTCTTTAAAATGTTAAAACATAAACACACTACTCTGTCTTGAAGAACTGAAAGAGAACAGTACATGAATACAGAATCAGAGTAACATGAAATGTAGCTCTTATCCTCATCATAAACATTTGCTCTAATTTTTCATTTATATTATTCCTTCCTTTACTGCACTTCTCCATTTTTATTAAAATCTCCAATAAAAAGAAGTAATTTAAAACTAAAAAGCTGTGTTCCCAAGGGGCACTGAAGTCCTAAAATCAATTTTCCACTCATAACCTAAATTTTCCAGCTGTGCTCATGAGTGTTGTATTCAGAAAACATAAGAGTTTGGGGAATACTTCCAGGTACTCCTGTACACAAATCCTGACTGCTAAATTCCCCTAACGTATCTGCACAACTTGGATACCACTAGGCTTTTTTAAAGCAACTGAAACGGTATTCTTCTAGCAGTATAATTTAAAGCAAAAAGGTAAAATACATTAAAAAACCCTTTTTACATCAAAAGAACTCAAAACAGAAATTAAAGCAAGCACATACTTCATACACTTCTTAGCACATCTTCCTTTTCACAGAGAAAGTTACACTGTGGGACAGGAGAGGAATCTACATTAGCTGAAAAACATCTCCAGATATGTTTCTGTACTTGATGTGATTTATCTGTAGAGAATACTCAAATTCTCAAGAATATTCAAACATACAAAACAGATGCAGAAACATGCACACTTCAAGTTGTAGCTTTCTAGGGCTAAAATACTATCAGAAGACATGACATTATCTCCACAAAACATATCAACGCACTTCAGTCAATTCTACAGGGTAGATATTCTGAACTATTTCCAGGTTCCAGACAGCTGAAAGTGAAATTCAGAAAAACATGTATTGCTTCATAACAGGAACTATCAGTTACCACAAGCCCATCTTCTAACCACAGACTGTTAGTTTAATTAGACTGTTTTGATTACTAAAACATTTTCTTATTTGATCACTTACAACATTTTCTTTTACACCAGACAAGGATGGAATTTTTGACATAGCACTGCTAAACTGGATCTCCTGTTTCTGACAGCAAAGCTTTAAAAACATCATCCATTTTGTAATACTTCTCAATGCACATGTTCCATTGCTTTGAACTAGTGTCTTGGCTGGGGAGGATAATCAGATGTCATAGAAGCGTTACCTAATATCCTTATGAAACTAAACCAAGCATATATACACAAAACAAAGGAATTTCAAAGTAGACAAAGTACTCCAAATGAAACATGCACAGTAAAAACCTGAAGTTTAATTGCTAAATCTGAAGAGCTTGTTTTTTCTCAAGGGCACAGACACCAGGTGCAAGTATCCTTTTTGTCTCTAATCCCAGCTGTTGTATGCCACTGAGAAGCACTAAACTTTAAACTAAAATCAAGGGGGACTTGAAGGAAGAGGCACAGGGAATCCAAGAGGAACACAGGTTAGAAACTGAGACAAATTAATTGAATAAGATTACAGAAAGCACTGAGTTGCTGACAGAAGACAATGTTGTTTTGATTTACATTGGATGAAGCAAGGATCCTACAGAGAATAAGTTTAGGGTTGCAGTAGTTGCTATATGCATGGGGAAAAAGTAAAGCCAAGAAAACAAGATCAAAAACAATTATGAAATCACGGTATTGAGTGTTCTGCTTTGAAATCATAGCAGTAACTTATGGATTTTTATGTAATTTTAATGTTCAAATTAGTAACTGATACAAGCAATTTGAAGCAAGTATTGCTTCAATCTAATAGAAGGAATTAATAGCATCTCAGAGTCTGTGGGCAATTTTGAGAAAACCACTAACATAACAAATCTAAAACCTTTGACTTTTAAAGCAAATGTAGTGTATCAGTTGGTGAAAGCAAATCTAAAATCGTAATGTGAAATATGACACATGAAGCAGCATCACAATCAAAACTGCATCAAATTCAAAATAAACATCTTACAAAAATTTGAGAAGACTATACAGATAATTATTAGTTTCATTAGTTGTGAAAAAGTAAGTAAAACCATTTGTCAATCCAAGGGCATTTCATAGAACTTTGAAAAAAAAACCTGTTTCAATAAGCTACTGTCCTTCAGGCAGCTATTATTCCTACTGTTACCAACAAAACAGGCAAAGAAAAAAATAAATAAAAAACCCACACAAGTAGATTTTGGAGATAAGCCAAGTGATTCAGAAACAGGAGCTAACGAGTACACAGAGGATGCCAAAGCCACTTTATTTTATGACCTTTAGAAAACAACTGAGATCAGTTCAAATCATTACAGATTCTACCACTGAGCTCACCAAAGGATTTGACACAAAGAAATGTTAAGTTTATGTCTCGCCTTCCAAATTTAATACAAAACAGTCAGTCAGCTTTGTGACATATTGTAGACTTTATCAAGAAATGTTGCTACAATTATCAGAAGGCATTAGTAAGAAGTGCGATATGGGCTACAGGCACCAAGTTTGGCCCCACGCCAAATATTTTAGCTCTGAATGCAGCATGGAGCTCTCCTTTTTTTTTTTTTTTTTTTCTTTTTTTGAAACTTGACTCTGAAATAAAATGTCTAAAACATATAGAAAACATATAGAAAAGCAAAGACGGGGGGGAAGATTAACCTTTTCAGAATAGCTTTCAGAGCTCAAACAATAGCAAAATATGTCTGACACAAAGCGTTTTAGAGGACCTGACAAACATGTAACAATGCATGAATGTCTGGAAAACATAGGTGAATAAACTGATCAAGAGATTGTACACTCTATTAGGCCTGCACAAGTGACAGCTAAGAAGGAGAGGAAAAATGTTCTTTATCTCAGTATCTCTTCTCTCAGAAGGCTGGTCCTTTGCTTTCTAAAGGCAGCTATCACTGCCTATCACTATTTAAGCCAAGAGAACAACTATTCTAACTTGCTTACCTCTTAGTACCTAAGATGCCCTGTTTTCTATAACAGTCTATAGAACAACTAAAAAAATAAATATGGCTCTATCCAGAAAAAAGAAAGTAATTTACCAAGGTTATGCAAAATTTAGGGTTTTTTTACATTTTGCATCTATGTATGTTGTTCATGCAATAAACTCATAAAATGAAAGAGCGAGTGTCACAATTTAAGTAGTCCCGAGTAGCTCAAATTACTTCAAATTTTTTGAGGTTTTAGTAAATGCAGAGAAGTTCAGTTCTTTCAGGCAGGTGTGGGCATAACTACTAAGTAGGGTATGAATGCAGTGTGCAGACACACAGCTATTCCCATACAACACTGGAAGGGTTATATCTGCCTGCTTCTTATTTGATTAATCTGAACCCACTGGAAACTGCAAACTGCAGATTTTTTTTTCAATCCTTCCCCAGTTCCACGCCCTCCACAAACTTTTTCTTCCACACACTCAGTGAGAGGCAGAGAGATACAACAGACCTGATTCACAGTTACACAACTCCTCTTTGATACTGTAAAACCATTTCCACTAATACAGAAACACCAGCAGAAAACAATGGATAAGGTAGGTCTCTCTTGCCTAGAGACACTGACATACAGAGTATCCAAACTAGTGAAAACTAAAAAGCTTTCCAGAGCCTCATCTGTAAGACGGACTTTTACACCCTTTTTCCTTCACTTTGCAAGAGACATCAGGTCAAATTCCAACTAATGCTCTCCAAATTTTATCACTTTTTTTCCTCAGCAGACCACCCAACAAACACATTCCCAAACACAAATTGTATTTTAAAAAGAGATGGTTACAGTCTACTTCTTTCCTTTCCTCTCCTGTAGAGTGTGACTTCCAAGATGACCCTTTTATTTCTCATGTCAATTTTCAGTATTTCAGAAACAATTCTTTTTATTAAACCTTCTATTCCAACGAAATCTCACCTGCTTAGGAGCTGCAAGTGAGGCCATTTTTTCCATTAAGTTCTTTCCTTTCTTTCTGATTTCTCAAAAAATGAATTTTCAGTTGAGCCAATAAGCAAGGACTTAGAGAAGTCTGTAATGTATGACTTTTTGCAAAGGTCTGGACAATTTATGTACCAAATTTCAAAACATCTATCTACAAAAATAACTGTTTTCCTGCACTGAAGATAGAAGAAAGGAGTAGTCAAGGCTACATAATGATTGTGCCCCTTACCATCATTTATAGAAACATATGGAATTGATATAAACTGATTTTCTCAATTCCACAAAAATAGCAACTTTGCATTTACACCACATTTTCCTTAACAGTGCCTACTTCCATTTCTACAGCAGTAAGTCTGAATTTTGTGATTAAATTATTTTTATTTCATATCCATTCCACCCTCAAATCAATGAATGTGTATTAGATTTCAAAGTGGAATTTTCCATGTTGGCTATAATCATATCACTGTAAACAATGCAGTGCAGTCACCCTGAATTTAAAAAAGGATTAGATTCTCTATGAAAATTTTCCAGCATTTAAAAAAAATTTGTATGTATACCTAAAGACAAGAACAGAAATAAGCACAGCATTTTCTTTAACGTTTGAGAGGTTTCATGTACAGCTGCTTTTTCTGCTGTTGGTCAATTTCTCTGCAAGTCTAATTACAAAAGCTCATGGAATTACCCACAGATTTACAAGGCACTGTTTACAAGCCACTTAAAGGCGAAGAGAAATTAGCAAAAGGAAGAGTGAAGGCCCAAAGCATCTGCCTGACAAAGTGAAAAGCTTAATCGGCACTGGAAGCATGACTGAAGCTGGCTGCTTCTGGCAGTCAGGTTTCTCCCACATTCCCATATCCTTACAGATCCAGGGAAATATGTGCTACCTTTACCCACCATCATGTGGGTTCAGTCGCTGATTTCAAGCAATATGAAGTACATTGCTTAGTCAGACAACTACAAACATAGTCTGTTAGCAGACTACAATTAAGAATATAATTAATAATGTGCAAGAAGTAATTAGCTGTTTTCACCTTTTTCAAATGTATTTGCAAGAAATTCTTATTTCAATCCATACTAAACTGCACTTTAAAAACTTAGAAGTTGAAAGAAATGATCAATTTTATCCTAATGTTTCTTACCAAAAAAGTGTTCTTTGCAATTTAAACCTTCAGAATCTGCTCATTGAAAAGGAGCATATACTACAGATTCAGTTGCTTTTATTCTTCTATGAATACAAACAACATAGGTAACTATAGACACAAAAGAGGCTGTAGTAAGATTAAGTAAATATGTGTATTCAGTTTGCAACAAATTAAAGGCTCAGTTTCTCTCAGAAGCCTGAGCAACAGAAAAATCTTCTACATATCAAGCTGAAACAAGATTTATCCAAGTCTACATATTTATTTAAGGCTTATATTTTGAGATTCAATTCAAGCTGCTTCCTGGCTTTTTTTAAACACAGCACGATGGTACAAGGCATTAAACACAACTACATCGGTTTCCCGTCTAAAAGGAAATGGTTTGTATGTCCTGTAAACCAAGCTTTGAAGCAAACTGTGTACAAAGACAAATGAAAACCAACAGTTATACCAACTTTGCTTTTCATTTACTTATATGCTATTTACCATTATATCTTCAGATGCACTGCCACCTAAGAAAGTACATTTTAAGCAGATTTACTTGCTTTTAACATTTCTGCTTCTAACCAAGAGAACTGACAAAGTTATATGAAGTTATCTGACCTTATATTGAAGATCACAGGTATTTCAGAACAGTCTAAAATCAGAAAATTTCCTTTTCTTTTCCCCCACTGGTTTTTTGGGGGTTGTTTTGCTATTTGGAGGGGGAGGTGGGCATTTTGTTGTGGGGATGTTAGATGTTTGGGTTTGGGGGTTTTTTGGTTGTTTTGGTTTTTTAATTTTTTTAGGTTTTTCTGTTTATCTCTTTCAGAATACACTCAATAGTCTTTACAGGAGAGTATCAATAACATATGGAAAAGAAGAAGGGGCAAAACACATGGATTGCTCCCACAGAAAACAAAGTCAGAAGAGTCATTAAGGGTTGGGGGGTTTTATGGTAAAAACATATACTATTACTATAAAATAACCAAGTCACTATTTTGGAATGTACTAGAAAAATCAAAAGGCCAGCAAAGTAAACAACTGAGACACTTAATATTTATTAACAGAACTTAAACACCCTTTGTCATATAACCTGCTTTCCAGCTCACAAGATCATCACACCAGTCTCTAGGCTAGTTGCAAAGACAACAGATGAAGACAGAAAAAAAGTAAGAGAAGAACATAAGGAGAGCAAAAGGACAATATGAAGACAGATTCACTTTAGAGGTCTAATGAATACAACCTGAGTAAACATCATTTCTACCCCCCACCTTTTTCTAAATGATAGTATGCCAATTTTAACACTTCTGACCACTGGCTGATTTTCTCCATTCTAGGACCAGATCCTAAGGACAGTCATAAAGTACAAATCTTCAAAAACTGCATGCACTGCAAGTGTGAATAGGCCCCTCTGGCACTTGGATTATTCAATGGATAACTTTCACTACCCTTGGGGGACTGTAAACTGTTCTGTAAAATATTTTTGGTGTTCATTCAAAATTGTTTTGTTAAAGTTACACAAAACAAAATAGAAATAACATTTGCAGAACTCAACACATTTCTTTCACACAAAGGTTTAAGTTATAATTTAATGAGACCAGACTTCTGTTCAGCTCTTGTCAAAAGGCAGAAATCCAGTTTACGCTACTAAATGGATTAGAGCAGGTTTAAGAGAAGGAAATCCGGTTTCACTACGAAGATCTACCTCTTGAAACTTTTATATCCTTTAAAAGCTGTCATCCACAGTCTCAACCTGCAGCAGAGATTCTCCCTCCTACTCAGCAAGCAACTGAGAGAAAATATTTAGGATGTAAGGACTGACTAAAGTATCAAAATCTCTTTATGAAAGTCACTCACTTTCCACAGGTAAGTGTTATCATACAAAAAGTAAAAGGAAAGCTAATGGATTCTTTAAAAGGCCCAAGAAAATTTCAGGACTTCTGTATGCTACATAACAACATGTGCTACAGATTCTACTTGTACACATCTATCTAATAGAAACTGTCGCACCGGATCAGCACCAAGTTGAAAGCACTGATCAAAAGGGGTGTCTGACCACAAAGTTCAGAACTGTGCAAGTTCAGCGCATGTTAAACGCCTTATAGGGGTTTATACCACTTAAGAATAACCATCTCAAATGTATGGAGACTTTCCTCTTCACCCTCCTCCCATTGAAATTGCAGATGTGGAGGAAAACAAAAGAAAGGAAGTACATTCATCGCTGAGAGCTACTTGAGCAAAGGGGCTTTTTGAACAATGGGCCGTAATGATGTTGTTTGAGGTGGTGCTCCATTTTGGTGAAACATTAAAAAAGTAACTACACCCTCTATTCGGCTATAGTCACATACTCTTTATTAACACACTTTCCGCCAATACATATATGCGTGTAAGTAGGCACATTTTAATTATTTGAGCGGCTTATGCATTATCCTCAGAGGGTATACGGTTCGAGTCTTGGGTTCAAACAACATACAGTACCAACACTGTGTCATAACCCTCACTCTACTTGGGATACGGGTTCTTCTAGAGTTGAGGGAAGCCACAGGAAAAGTCAGCTCGAAGTCGCCCGGGAAAGGAAGACGCGCCCGCTCCGCCGTTCGGCAAAGTGCGCGGCAGCCGCCCGAAACGCCGAGCGCCGGCCAAACTTTCACCCCCCGGCAATGCCCGTCCGCCGCCCGGCCCGGAGCGCGGCTGGCGGCGAGAACCACACGGCCGCCGCCGCTCGCGGCTCGCCGGGAAGCGCCCGGGCACGGGCTGCACCGCCAGCT
>VZTT01046431.1:4737-16681 GCA_013400855.1 Buphagus erythrorhynchus | reverse complement strand
CCCGGCAACTTCGGGGCGCAGTCCGGCGGGCGCTCCGCTGCGGCCGGGCCCCGCCGCCGCCGCGGCTGCTCGGGCACGGGGGCCGCCACGAACGAGCTCTCCCCGAGCTGCAGAATGGAACTGCGGTACTGCTACACAGGCACGGCGTGAGAAGCCGCGCCCCACTGGATTCCCAAGTGAGGCTGCGGAGAACCCGCGGAGAGAGGGCGGATTGTCTCAGGGGTGCAGGCACCGCGGCCAGCGGGTCCTGCTGTGACCGGGGGCTTGTCGCCCGAGGGCCTCTCATCAGCTCAGCTGACCCGACTGGTGCAAGGAAAACGCGTCTCCGTCAAAAACTAGGTGCTACATTCTTAAAGGTTATGTCTGAAAGCACAGATTTTAAAGAGCAAAACGGTGGGGAGTTTTCATACCTGCCAAGGTGCTAAACAAATCACTGATTTTCTTCTTCCCCCCCACCCCAAAAGCTGTCACCATCCTATTAGCTATTCACCCATTAACAGTCTAAGATGAGGACTATGACAATCACACCCTTAAATCTAGTATGAAAAAGAAATATTGATTTCCTGTCAGATTGCATCATTTTGAGAAGTAGTCCATGTACATTCCATAGTAGTAAAACCTGCCAGGAGCAAAGGCATTTAGAACAAAAAAAATGAAGGATTGCTGAAAGGATAACGCTGAGCAGTAACAGCTTATCTAAAGAACAGAGAAAGAAAAGGCTGCTGTATTCCCTGCCCCCAATCCTCAACTCTTCTTCATGTAACTGAAATGCATTAATGTTATTTTTTTACATGGTACAATTTTTTTAAAATATAATTTTAGCTATTAAGCTACATTTCTCTGATACTTCCAATTGTATTAGTCTAAAATAAAAAAAAAAAATCAATTTTTATCTGAGTCACACGGTGACATTACATGAACATGTTTCCTCTTCCCTGTCCCTCCATGTCTCCAGCTCCAAATGCATCCATCACATTTGGTGAATGACTTAAAACTTCGCCATCACAGACTTCAGTTACAGGATTAGAGCAGTATTTCAGCTAAGAAAGGAGATGCTCATACTGACCAAAACTCCAGTTCCACAAGAGGGAGACAAGGAAAATCAAGCACACTGATAGATTTACAAATTTGTAGGCCAGAAGGGGGTATGCAACCATCCTGCCTTCCTCTGTAACAAATGCTACTCATCCCTCCTGAGTTCATTTTTCAAGAGTAGTATCTCTTCAAGCAGCATGCTGACCCTAGTGAAAACTTTTTTGCTTTACAGAGTCAAACTGAAAAGTGACTAGATCCCCTCATCTGTTTGACACACAGGGAAAAAAATGTTACATTATCGCCCATGGGTTCCCAATATTCCTACTTTCCCTTTTCCATTTCAAAATGTCATCTTCTTTCTTCTTATAACACTTTAAAACTTTATCCAAATCATTCACATCCATGTGCCCTCACATCGTATCTCTTCTGTGTTTGTTTCCAAAAATGACACAGGCAAGTGAATGACAATCTAAATGCTGTTACATGTTTCCAGTAAGGGTGGCAAAAATTAATTAACCAATGACTGTAAAATTTCAAGGGTGAGAGGCAAAATCTCACCATTTCTCTCTCATGACACACTGCAAGTTTCAGCTGCAAGGTTGGTTGTATTTTTACACCCAATTTTTATACATATTGCATATACATATATTGCATACACATATTTAAGTTTTATTTTAATAACTGAAATACAAAATCTCCCAATGCTCAATTTATCAGTTCCTTTAAAAGGTACATAATACCGAGGTGTAGTTAGCTTTAGTCCAACATTTAGTCCATAATTTCAGCCTGTCTAACTGTATATTTAACTGTGTATGAATGAATTAAAAGTACCCCACGTCATCTAGCTCAGAGGTCATTACTGGAAAAACAGCACAAGAATGTCGCACCATCAAGTAATGTGTCACCAACAGGCACAGATGCAAAAAGTCCACAACCTAACAAAACACCTCAAGTATCAAAGAACCTATAATTTCACAGGAGGACAACTCACAGAAAGGATTATAAGCAGACAAAGCACAGACGTACATGCATGAAGAAATTATCCAACTATAGAGTGCAAGTGTAACAAGTTTTGCAATATGCTGAAGGTCATTGGTACAGCTACCTAAGTAATACTGGAAGGGAGAAGAACGAAACAAAGAGAAGACTGCCTTCCAGAGGAAGATGAGATAAATCCAAAATAGAAGAGTATAAAACTATCTTTCAGTGAGAAATGCATTCACTGTCAATTTTCCTACGCTTGTGCTGCATTTTATAAAAGTGCATTGGAAGGAAATGAAAGGCAGAGTTTTGCACATAAAAAGGAAAGCATCCACTGAATTTTCTCACAATTTATGAATCTCTTTAGTTATTGCCAAAAGTGCATCTTCATGTTTAAAAATGCATATAGCCTGATAGTTTTTTCTGGAGGTTTTCATTATTTTCAGATTATTACTTCAGTTATATTCACCATCAAAACTATGGCAGATAAGATTGTGGTACGGCAGAATTTGTGTTTTAGAAGAAAAATCCATGCTCTTTGAAACATTTTAATATAATTACCCTTATATTTATATATACTAAATACAGCAAAATACCTCACATGTTTTTTCACATCACTTGTAGCAGAAAGGCACAGTTCAGTTGTACATGCGCCACAAAATAAAACCTGTAGAGTGTATGAAAAAGAAAGGGGTTTTTTTCCTCACCCCATCATGGAAGGCAAAATTATTTTAGGACAACAGTAATCAACCTCAAAATTTGCCAAAAATTTTTCTCCCCTATAAATGAAGCATTTGACCTGATTGAATGTGAAGGATGTTTCAGAATTACTTTAGATACATACTCCTAAGTCCATGTTTATTTAAAGTTGCAAAGAAATATGGCAAAAGATAGTTTTCAGGATTTCAGGATTTATTACATAAATCTAGGAAGTTTTTATCCTCGTTCAATTGCCATTTTTTTGCATTAATTATACAGCTTCACTGAGAAAATAATATTGATTGACAAAACCAAGAAAATTTAGAAATCGCTGTCATTACTGAAATCAGCCAATCAACCAGATAAAACCTAAGCATGCAAAACTATATATGAATATGTAACTAGAGTTTTACAATGCAGATTTAATTTAAATTTAATTTTATGCATACACATATCCCATGTGTGGCTGCCACTCTCATACTACACATGGTGGTAGCATATGATAAATCATATTAATTATGCACCATGAAAAAACTCATTTGTACTCTGCCCCTAAATCAATCTCTGTCAGAGCTATTTCCAATACTTTAAATACTCTATAGCATCTATCTAAACCATCATTGAGTTTTAAAAATAATTATTTTCTTCCTAAATGTGAAAATTCATATGCTTAGAATAGATAACAAGCAATGAAATAATTGCCTTATATTCTGATAACTTGCAATCCAAAATAACAGGAACTTTTTTCCAGCACAGGTAAAAAGAGAGCTTTTCATCGCATTTTTGTCCACTGATAACCTATTCAACTAACTTACTGGAAAAATTAAAATATTTCAACTGCCGTAATTTCAGAAGTCAAGGTAAGTGGATAAACTACAACTACAGATACCTGGAAGTGTTTAAAATTAATTTTTATGCAGCCTTTCTCTAAGCACATTAGAGAAGAACAATTAGAGTGCACCACAGCATGTCCTCCTGGACACTGTAGTTATGATGGTTTTGAAACAAACTCCTGCAAACACTGCTTTTGTGGTTTTGAATGGAGAGCAGCCCCACAGTAAAGGATCTGAGGTTCTGGTCCATGGAAAGCTGAACATGAGCCAGCAGTGCCCTGGCAGCCAGAAGGGCCAAGTGTGTCCTGGGGGCATCAGGGACAGCATCACCAGCCAGGCAAGGGAGGGGATTGTCCTGCTGTGCTCTGCACTGGGCAGCCTCACCTCGAGTGCTGGGGGCAGGTCTGAGTACCACAGTACAAAAAAGACAAAAAGCCATTAGAGAGTGTCCTAAGGAGGCAACAAAGATGGTGAAGGGTCTGTAAGGGAAGCCAGAGCAGCTGAGGTCACTTGGTCTGTTCAGCCTGGACAAGAGACTGAAGAGAGAGTCTACAACGTCCTCACAAGAGGAAGCAGAGGGACAAGTACTGATCTCTTCAGTGATGTAAATGCCTTTCTGTGACCCCTCTCTCGTTCCCGGCTTGCTCAGATGTTAAGGAGAGGGCACAGAGAGGGTTACTTCATGGACGTGAGTAAAAGACCGCAAAGAAGGCTCTTTTTCCCCTGGGGATGTTCTGATGTTTATTTCTTGTGGATTTCCAGGAGCAAAAGAGGGTTAGGTCAGGAGGCTTGGGCCTTTTCTAGGGTCTGGAAAGGGGGCGGGAGGAAATTAGAGCTTCAGCCAACCAAGCATGGCTAGAGGGGACAGGGACCATATCACAGGGGCACAGTAGGGGTTACAGAGTGCATTACAACACTTCAGTCTCATGACCAGTGACAGGACTTGAGGAAAAGGCATGAAGCTGTTGGGGAGGTTTAGGCTGGATTTAGAAAAAAGGTTCTTCACCCAGAGGGTGGCTGGGCACTGGAACAGGCTCCCCAGGGAAGTGGTCACAGCCTAACAGAGTTCAACAAGTGTTTGGACAATGCTCTCAGGCACATGGTGTGAATCTTGGGGTGCCTGGCACAGGACCAGGAGTTGGACTCACTGATCCTTGTATGTCTCTTCCCAGTCAGGTTATTCTGTGCTTCTGTAGTAGTTTAAAGAATAAACTTCAAGGGAAGACAACATTACAATTCCACAAAGAACCTCAAGGTTATTTTTCTGAATGATCATAAAAGATACTGAGTCAAATTTATGTTCCATGCCAAAACCATCATACTCTGCATATGATTAAGAAATTATTTAGATAACATTCCTGTTCTGTAGTATTCTGGAAACAGTTTCAGTTCCTAAAGGAATCTACTTCCAATATTTTACACTGAATTTCAAACACCCTATGCAGACACAGTACATTTTTTTCTATTACATACACACACACAAAAGATCTCTAAAAACATCACCCAGAAGTTTTCAACTGTTCCATACATATATATCCACATCAATCCATCCATATTGTCACTCCACAATGCTTTGGGGAAAAGGGATTTCATTAGAATTTAAAGGACACCAGATCATCATCACAGGATGTCACAGAAGCATGAAAGCAAAAGCCATGTATGGTGCTGGGAGATGGAAGATGAGCATGTATTTATTTTTCAATTTGATAGAAGTGAAACAAAATGGAAGTGAAACAAAATTAAGATTATCTTTGAAGAATTTTATACAGATCAGCATCTAGCCATCTTAAGTAACTCAAAACTTTATAGTATCCCTGTGTACTTTTACACAACCCAGGAGTTTTCTTTAATGCAATGTTTTTAATGTTATCCGAGGAGAAAAGGGTTATGGAAACAACTCTATCCTTCTGCCTCTTGCTCCTTCAAGTTCTGGAAGCTCTGTTATCTGTGAACTGTCACTGAAATTGGCTACAGCACCGGAAGTGAGATGTTCCATCAAAATTAGCAGCAAAAATTGACAGACCAACACTCAACACCGTCACTTAGATAAGGGATGCTGAAATCCACCCAAAGCCACAGACAGCTCTTCAGTCTGTACATCTAGGCTAGAAAACAGAACTGTACTTCTGCAATATATTTTTCAAGAATTTTCTCATACAACCACAGGAAAGGTTGTTGTTTTGGTATTAACAGGAAAGTGTATTTAAGATATTCAGCCAGTGTGGGAATATAGGCTAGCTTTATCACAAACTACTTGAATGGAGTAATGAAAATCCACCACTCAGTTTTCATTATTTATTTTCCAAGACTTTATTTACCCATAGAAGCTATGCAATGATATCATATGAAGTTGCACACTACTTTTAAGAAATTGAGAAAGCAATTCTCACACTTTAGAGTGTTAGGAGCTAAAGTTGCCTTGTCTAAATTTGAGATTGATAAAGCAAACTTATTACTAATTATTAACATACATTGAAATTCTGAGAAACTAATGAATTTAACAGAATCAAATTACATCCCTGACATCATAATTAATACTAACAAGGCAAAGTAATTTATATACAATTTTAAACACTGTGAGCAATAAGTATTTTATTATTTAAAGTGGAAAGGTTGCAGTATTTCATCTATATAGCCATTTATGCTCCTGTATACATTTGCCTAATGTCCCTTCTAAGGGCCTAGAAAAAGTACAGAATAAATGCTCCATTTGAAACCAACAACTCCCTTTCAGGGTGGAACAATGATAACCACCACTTCCCAGAAGAAAACAGACATGCTCCACCAGCCAAATGTTCTCAAGGCACCTCTGAGTCCCCAGCTGCAGCACTGAGAAGACATTGCTAGCCTGACAATAAAACCATGTGCTCTCACCAGTTTTTTTCCTTTATCTTCCTTCAGTATTACAACCTACCCACACACACAAAAGTGCATTGCTCCATTTACATCTCTTCTGTGCTTCAGAAGTAAAGACTTTTGGGCAATAATCACTGCATGGATTGATAGAGCACCACTAAATTTGTGTTTCACTTTACCACATTGTAGAGGGAGCAAAACCATTTCTGAAGCAGAGACCATCTCTGAATCCCTAGAGAAGGCCCCATGGAAAATGATACCTTAAGACAAGAAATTGCTTGCTTAGAGTGACTAATACCAAGAAGCATCTCGCCCCCCTGTAGACCCCTGTGTTATCTTCCTGTAATTTTAGTGGTCCATTTTCCTCTTAGATAATTGGTCCCTTTTTCCCCTAAAGTCTTTTGTAGATTGGTTAGTTATAGAATTCCCTTGGTAACTAGTGCAAAATGTAAAACCCTTAAACCCTATAAAAAGCCCCCTTAAAACCCCACCCATTGGATTTGCTGGACTGGACCCCCTTTGTAGAAGAAACAAATACTCTATGGAACCATCCTGTCTGCACTTCTCGATCTCTTTCTCTGCGGGCTCGAAAGGTGCCTTGCTAGCCTGATTTCTATCCAGGCAAGGCTTGCAAAGGTACCTTGCTGCCAAGAACTGCCTGGGCAGTTTTGGGGTCTCATGGAGGCCTCCTCCACCGGTAACATCACATCACACAAACACACATTCAGGTTACCCAGGCTGGCTTGCTGTGTGTCCAAGATGCACTCCAACTACCAGGTCCAGCAATGCATTAAGAGACAGTTTATTATTCTCACTGTATATTACTAAGAATACAGATCACAAGCAGGGAAAATTTGAGATTCCTCAGTCAGGAAAACTCTAATTCTCTTCTTCTAGAGCTGATAAACCTACACAAATTGCAAACCACAGGTTAGCAGACAGGTGCAAAAATTTATTATACTTAAGGAAGTAGGGTTGATTGCTGCTGTTTCTTAATAAAAGAAAATATTGCTGATTCTGTTACTTATATTTTCATGTTCTTGAAAATAAAGTACTTTATCCCATGAAAGCACATGTACCTTGCCAACAGTCACCATTACACATGCAGGAATGGCCACATTCCATGGAGGGTGTAGGTACACACTGGGTCTTCTTGCTACCTGTGGGACAAAATCCTACTTGCACCAACTTGTTTCTGGGCTCACCACTCATTCAGAGGGCTAATTTGTTACCTTAGGTAATCAATCCATTGTGAAAATATTAGAAGAAAAATAACTTGCAGAAGCAAATCAATTTTTCGAGTAAGTTATTTAAATAAAGGTTATCAACTTCTCTTTCAATGATAGAACATATACAAGAACACGGTTCACAACGGACATGCGAACCTCAGCCATTTTGCCTTTTCCATCAAATACTTACTTACTATGGAGTGTTTCTTACTCCATCAAAAGGCATAGCTAGATCATTGATTCTAAAAAGGTAGTCAGCTCTCCAATTTTCTAAGTTTTCCATAATTACACAACAGCATAAAACAAATTTCATTCTGAAAAGACAGGCACGTCATGAGTATAGTCCATATCTCTCATGGATCTCCTTTCAACAAGAACTGAGATACACATATAATCATATAATGTTCTCCCTTTTTCCAAAAGTTGCTGAACTATTTGTCTCAGTAACTCCCCAAAGAAAGCCTAACATTAAACATAAAGGAGCTAGGCCATTTTTAATCTTAAAATTTGAAGTGCCACACATACAGCTGTGTTTTCAGAGAACAAATAAAAACTCCTCTGAGTTGAGGCTTTTCTAACAATCAGCTCAGTGGAGTATTTCAGATTCTGTACATGGAAAAGTAATCAAATTCTTTAAAAAAAAATCTCATGGCAAAACAGTAATAGCAATTACATTCTGAATAATCCCTCTTAGACATTTAGAAATTTGATTCTCAGGTGAAATCAGTAGTAGGCAAACTCCATTCCAATCAATATTACCAAACTTTGGTAAGGTTTAAGTTCTTGTTTTGAGATCACTCTGAGCAATGCTGCATCTAATCTCCTTTATTTTGATGCCTCATTTTCCTTTTTAGAAGCTTTAATCTCAACACTTGCAATTATGCAGTATTTTCTCAATGAGATAATATATTAATAATGTTCTTTCTCTTAAGGAGGCGTAATTCTTCTTAATGTGTTTTGGCTGTTTCTTCCACTGTAAGATTCAATACTTTCCCCTATACGTGGTCCAGCTGCTTCACAAAAACGCTCTCCTTCATTGGACAGCAATAGTTAAGCCTTTCAACATTCAAATTAATTCAGAAGATAGTTTAGAGCTTGCTGAAGTCTTGATCCTTTTGGACTGAAGTTCCATTACAAATCAGCGAAGTAAAGAAGTCTGGAATAAAAGGGAACGTTCTCCTAATGATCACAACCTTCAATCCCATATTTAACAGGTAGAGGACATATAACAAGCATACCAAAAACATTTATTCACAGTATAGGTTTCTGGAAAAGCAACATCATGCTAGGAATGTTTGTTTTTACTGGAAAGAAAAAATGTTATGAGAATAATGAAATACACTGAGATCCAACTCTACTTGAGCTGTAGGCTAGTTCTCTAACTTAACTTGATTTTTTCTCCCTCATTTATAGCAGGCAATCTCGTAATTCAACTTTGTTTCTTACCACCTTCATCCTCTCTCAAATAGACAACCTAACAGACAGAAAAAGGAATCTGTGATCAGCCAAGTGTATATTATTACTATGAAATTATTCCATGCTTTACAGAGCCAACCATAATTTCTGAATTTAACTGACCAAATACTGAGTATCTTCCATTGTACTACGTAATTGCAGCTATTCCACAATGATCAAGAGGTTAAATGTATTCATGAGAGAGTAGCAGTTAACCAATCTCCTGCTGATTTTTATATCTTTTACTCAAGTGACATTAGGTCAACTTGAGCACTTACCTAGTTTCTTAATCTCCACAACACCATGAAAGAAAATCCTTAATAGATGAAATTATCTTACTGTACTATTACTTTATTAAAAATCTGATAGAATTGTATAGAGACATATGCACCACAATTGGGCATACTGTAATAAAAGGGAAAAAAAAAACCCAATACTTCCTAGCTTTACTGAGATGACAACAGAGTTGATGCTAAAAATCATCAGTCCATTGTGGCAGGGTACAGAAGAGGGAAGCAAACATGATGACTGCATCACACCAGTGAAGCCAGAACAATTTAAATCACTATATATCAGAACAAGGGAGAGACTGCAAGAATACTAACAGGTAAGGTATGGTAAAAAATAACAAAGTCCACATTCCCACCTGCCTCCACAGGACAAATGTGAATTTTACAGAAACACATCTGGTTTCACATGAATGTACAAGAAAGTCTGACTAAAAACCAGAGTTACAAATACCCAGCAGCATGTGTCAAAAGCCAACAGTGGCAGTCAACCCAGTTAACGTTTCAGGTCAGTAAAAGAGGAGTTGCTTTTAAACCTAAAACTGTAAGAGACTAGAAATAGCAATGCACCATCCAACAGAAAAGTTCTCTGTTGTGTGTTCAGAAAAATTCTTGCTAGATACCTTTGTTTTGTGGAACTTTAAATAAATAAACAAACAAATAAATAAATAAATAAATAAATAAAGAGGAATGTTCATTCCCACCAGAGATCCAGAAAAACTACATTTCCCCACGCTGCTCCAGTGCCTGTAAGTCAGCAGTGTCATTCAACTCAGTTTGAGTCTCTTTGTTTTGACAGTTACAGCTATCATCAGAACCAAGAGAGTACTTCAGCTTGAGGAATGAGAGCTATTGTTTCCACACTGTTAGCTTCCATCCTCTGCTACATTACAGTCACTTTGCAAGTACCACAGGCATGAGAACATGTCAGCGTACAGGAAGGAAAATAAAAATGTTATTTCATCAATTTAGAATTGTGCCCTATTTAGTTATCCTTTAACATAAGGATGCTGCCCCACAGCAAAAAAAATTAGCAGAAAGGAATATGCCTCATCAGCTTCCAAACAATCCCATCATTTTAGGCGAAGCTTTACTAGAAAGTTCAAAGAATTTTAGTATTTGCATTTTTGTCAACTCAAACTGCCAAACCAGGGATCAAGTCTTCTGTAGCAATAGCAGCACTAGGAAGACAGTTCTTACAACGCTAAAAATTAACTTTCTTAACAATATAGAGTATCACTATTAAAATTCAGGTCTGTGGAACAGTATCTTGTCCTCTACCACATTTTTTTAAGTAATCAAGCTGTCCTAATTATGCATGAGTACCAAATTTCTAAGACTGCTAAGAACAGTCAAAGAAATTGTAACTGCCTTATAACAACACCAAGCAACACCCTAACCTACTACTGCTCACCCACGCCTCACAGGGAGCTCTCACTTTGAGGTTACCAACACCTCTCACTTCAGATCCTGAATGCAGACAGAAGTATAGACAGTTTCCTACACTCATCACGTTATTACCCATGCCCACTTTATCTCAGTTTATTTTAAAGACAGAGCTGTGATTGAAATTAGTTTAAACTTCCATTGCGTACTTCTGAGACTGGAAATCAGACCAATCAAATTAGATTTGTACATGAGCACATACTCCTCAAGCAAAGGAAGATGTCCTTGCAACTTGTTGTTTACTATTTTCTCATTAAATGTTAAAAACTATAGATGCATCAGTGTTTCAATTAATATGTTAACTGAGAGACAATGAACTCACAATAGTCTGCTTTTTGAGATTAGACGGAACAGGAGACAGCATGGAAGAGGAGACAGCATTATGGTTAAATTTTCTTCAATCCTTCTAAATGTCAGTCATTCTTCCAGTTTCTTCCTGCCCTTCATGTCCTTTCTAACCTCTTTATCCCCCTTCCATTTCCACACCTATAAATCTTTTAAGGAGTTGCAGAAGCTTTTGATGTAGGGCCAAAGAAGTTCATCACTATATTCCTGAGTTTTATCCCTTGTTAATCACAGATTATAATTTTATGCAGTTATCCTCTAAGTAAAGTCCAACAACAAGCCAAGGAAGTTTTATTCCCAGAAAGGCATCTAAACTTCAAACACTATGAATGATTACAGATTGATTTCTCCTGGCCATGTAGTTTTACTGCCAAACACCACTGTGCTCCCTTGTTGCTCATGTGGCCAATTCTACCTGGGTAGAAAAAGTTCAGAGCCTCACTTTTGTAACACTTCCCACTTTTCCCACTTTCTAAGTAACACTGGCAGCACAATTCTAGATGACATTTTAAGATAACCATCACTAACATCACACACAGACAACTCAAATATTAGAGTAGACAAGAATAAGCCCTTATTCAGAGCCACCACTAATACATAGTCAGAAGCTTCAGTTCCAGAGGTGATGCACTATATTTTACTTAGCTTACTGATCTCAACTGTGTGGGTCCTACAAACCAAACAAAAATCTAGAAGAACAAAGGCATCCTCAGCTGACAAAAATTTTAACAGCCTAAGATTCTTGATTATCTAGAACTAGAAACTGGTCCTAGTGAGA